>PVJS01043809.1:0-16916 GCA_004027185.1 Glis glis | reverse complement strand
AGAGAGAGAGAGAGAGAGAGAGAGAGAGAACTGAGGCTGGCCGTGAACCCGGATCCTCCGGTCTCTGCCTCCCAAAGTACTGGGATCACAAGCGTGCGCCACCACGCCCAGCTTTATTTTTTATTTTGAAACAGGGTCTCACTAAGTAGCTGAGGCTGACCTCGAACCTACGATCCTCCTGTCTCAGCCTCCCAAGTACTGGGATTATAAGCTTGCGCCACCATGCCTGGCCTTAAGAGCTTTCAAATAATGAAAACCAGTCATCCTAAAATAAAATGCTGAATGTTGGAGAGATCTTTTTATCAATCATGACAAAGAGCATATACTGACACTTTATAAATTAGTCATTGAAAATATAAAATGAAACATCAAAATCTCAATAGGCTAGTGAAAAAAAACAAGATGAACAAGTAATTTAAAAAAGAGAAACTGTAGATTGTCTATAAACTCAAGAATAAATTTTATAATTAAATAAGTGTAGATTCAATCACCACTGAAGCACAATTTACATTGTTAAGTCAGGAAAAGTTAAAATGTTACATCTGATAATGGTCAGGTTGTGGGCAACACTGGAGATTCATACATTATTGGTTGCAGTGTGAATTTTTATAACCCATTTGGAAAATAAAATGACAGTATCTATCAAACCCACGAAAATATGCATACTCTTTGAGCTAGCTATTGCTCCCCCAGGAGTTTATCCTAAAGAAAGAAATCAATAACAAAGAGCTAAATGATTGACTTTATGTTTTATATAATAGAATTAAAAACAAATTAAATGCACAACAAAAGAAGCGTGTTGAAGAAAATACGATGATTATGAAACCTTAAGAATACTAAGTAGGTATTAAAATAACAGCAAGAGTTGATACGTAGAAAATGTTTATGATAAAATAATAAAAGTGAAAATATAAAATCTAGATTGTATAAATGTAACAAAGCCAGACAAAAATATGTAAATACTTACATTACAGTATTGAGATTATGATTTTTGTTAGAAGATTATTTAATTGTGGTATATTGGCTTTAATTTATACCTTTTTTTCTTTTTGGCAGTACTAGGGGTTGAACCCAAGGCCTTGGGCATGCTAGACAAGCACTCTACCACTGAGCTACACTGCAGCCCTGAGGAAAATTTTTTAATTAAATTTAATTAATTAATTAATTAATTAATTTTGTGGTGCTGGAGATTGAACCCAGGGGCATTCTACCTCCAAGCTACATCCCAGCCCTATTTTATTTTTTATTTGGAAACAGGGTCTCTCTAGGTTGCTAAGAGCCTCGTTAAGTTGCTGAGGCTGGCTTCAAACCTGTGATCCTCCTGTCTCAGCCTCCCAAGTACTGAGATTACAGGCATGTGTCACCATATCTGGCTTAATTTTATTTTTAATTGACAAAAGTTACATATATTTATGGGGCATGACATGATGTTTTGATATATGTACACATTATGGAATGGCTAAGTCAAACTAATTAATATATTCATTACTTCACATACTTTTTGTGATGAGAACAGTTACAATTTATTTTCTTAGCAATTTTCAGGTATAATATATATAATTTTCAGGTGTGTGTGTGTGTGTGTGTGTGTGTGTGTGTGTGTGTGTGTTACTGGAGATTGATCCCAGGAAAGGGGGTTCTACCTCTGAGCTACACCCCCAGCCCTATGTTACATTTTAGTTTAAAACAGGGTCTTGCTAAATCATCAGGTGCTGCTCTCAAATTTGCAATCCTCCTGTCCCAGCCTCCTGAGGACTAGGATTATGCCCGGTTTATAATTTACTGTTTTTAACTGCAGTTACCATGACAAACAATAGATCTCTTGAATTATTCCTCCTGTCTAATTGAAATGCATCTTTTGACCAACATCTACCAAATTCCCTTACCTGCTCCCTATGCCTGCCTCTGGTAACCACAATTTTACTCTGTTTCTATAAATTTGCCATTTGTACATTCTACATATAAATGAGATTATGAGATATTTGTGGTCCTGTGCCTGACTTATTGCACTTATTATGTCTTCCAGGTTCATCCATGCTGTCAAAAGTGACAGGATTTCCTTCCTTTTAAAAGGTTGAATTCCATCATGTATATATGCTGCATTTTCTTCATCATTCTTTAGTTGACAGCCGCTTAGGTTGTTTATGAATCTTGTCTATTGTGAATAGCACTGCAATGAACATGGACGTGCAGGTGTCTCTTCCACACACTGATTTCATTTCCTTTGGATAGAGACCCATTTGTGGGATTGCTGGGTCATATGGAAGTTCTATTTTAATTGTTTGAGGAACTTCCATACTATTTTCT
Source organism: Glis glis (assembly GCA_004027185.1). Taxonomy (NCBI): domain Eukaryota; kingdom Metazoa; phylum Chordata; class Mammalia; order Rodentia; family Gliridae; genus Glis; species Glis glis. The sequence continues at coordinate 14,609 of PVJS01043809.1, read as the reverse complement.
ATAATGACTGTTCTAAATTACATTCCCACCAACACTGTGCAAGGGCTCTTTTTTCCTCCATATCCTCGCCCACCCTTGTTATATTTCATCTTTTTTCTAATAATCATGCTAACAGGTGGGAGGTGATACCTCACAGTGGTCTTAATTACCATTTCCTTGATGACTAGTGATGTTGAGCATTGTTTCGTATACCTGTTGGCCATTTCTGTCTTCCTTTGAGAAATGCCTTATTCAAGTTCTTTGCCCATTTTTTAATTGGGTTGTTTGTTTTCTTAGTATTGAGTTCCTCATATATTTTTGGATAGGAAAAAAATTAAATGAAGGTTAAAAAAATACCATCCCATACTGGCTTGAACTTAAATTCCAGGTATATTCCTATTTTAGTTCTTTTTTTTTTTGAAGGACTTACTTTTTAAAAATTTTTTAGGCCACGCATGGTGGTGCACGCTTGTAATCCCAGTACTTTGGGAGGTAGAGACCGGAGGATCCGGGTTCGCGGCCAACCTCAGCGTGCATGCGCGCGCGATCTACCTATCTATCTATCTATCCATCTATCTATCTATCTCCTCTCTCTCTCTCTCTCTCTCTCTCTCTCTCTCTCTCTTTCTCTCTACCTAGTGAGGCCCTCCGCAACTTCATGAGACCTGGTTTCAAAATAAAGTCTAAAAAATAGGGCTGGGGGCGTAGCGCGGAGGTAGAACGCCCCTGCGTTCAATCCCCGGTACCGCAAAAAAAAAAAAAAAAATTTTTTTAACATGTTTTTATTGGTGCATTGTAGTCTCACATCACAATAAATATCAGTTTGGTGTTAACATACATGCACACAGCTCTTGGTGTCTCTCTCCCCGCTCCCCCAACATGCAGTACTGAGAATGATGTTGGTATTATCTCATATGTACACTATTTTAGTTCTTGATGCTACTATTTTGACTTGCTGCTTGTAGACAGATTTTCCCATCGCCCAGCCCCAGCTCCTCCACAGTTCACATTCCAATGACCTGGCTGCCTATTGGCTTTCTAGTGTAGCTTTTTGTGTTGTCACTATCCTGCTAGAAAACAAGGAAGGAAATACTTCCTTCCAATCACAGCAACTCGTAGACTCCCAGATTCCCTCTTTCTGTTCTCTAAGAGCACCCCTCCCGGCCCCACGGTGCCTACCACAGAACAGCCAAGGGTCCAGCCCTCTTCGTGTGCTCAGCAGTTTGACCATAGAGAGAGGAGAGCACAAGACTAGCTGTTAACAAGTACACAATCTCAGCATTTGCACTTGCCTTGGAACAAGCTGAAAGAAAATACCAGAAGGAATTAAGTGCTTTCTCTCATTCCTCTTCCTTTCTATTTTCTACTTCCTTTCTGATTTTTGGTGTTGTTATTGGGGATTGAACCCAGAGGCATTCTACCTCTGAGCTATACCCCCAGTGCTATTTTATTTTTTACTTTGAAACAGGGTCTCACTAAGTTGCTGAGAGTCTCACTAAATTGCTGAGGCTGGCCTGGAACCTGTGCTACTCCTGTCTTGGCCTCCCAAGTACTGGGATTACAGGTGTGGGCCACCACACCTGGCCTCTAGTTCCTTTCTTAGGGCTAACCCTTCATACTCTGTGTACCTGCAAGTCAGTTCAGCAGTCTTTTACTGCCATACTCTGACCTAGGCCCACAGCTTACAAAGATGAGTAGGACACAGCCCCTGGTCTCAAGGAACTTGCTATCCAGTGGGAAAATACACATTAAACCAAAATTTTTTTCCTACATAAATGTGCTAAGTCCCAAGTCAGATATCTGGCGCCACACTCTGGGAAACATAACGAGGGTGCTGGCCCAATGTGGAAATTCAGAGATGGCATAAGCAGTGATTGGCTAGACAAACGAGGGTGGAGAGGGGTAGGGTGGGGTGGGATGGAGTGAGATATAGTGAAGGATGCTTGAGACAGAGGGACCAGTGTTAGCCAAGACCAGCCTGAAAGAGGATAAGCTCCGTGGGCTTAGGAGAATTACTTTTCAGCTTCCTGGTGCTTTAAAAAAGGCAAGTTGTTTTAGTGTCTGAGACCAGGATCCACTTCCTTTTGGTCCTTTTAATCATCTGGTTCTGCTAGAGAAAGCCCTCTGTCTCAAACAGCACACTTGGGTTTCTCTCCAGTTCTTGGTCTACTTTTTCACTTCTGTTCCCCTCCTTAGTACTTCTGCCATTGCTCTGTTCTTCTCTGTTCCCTCTCACAGTGTGTGCCCCGGCATACCCTCGTCTCTAACCCCACACTTCCACTTCCCGTGGCTATCTCACCAGCCTTCAGTCCTCTGTGCCCATTTGATTGTGAGGAGGGCAGGGAGGGGAAAGAATTCTCTCCAAAGTTGTTCCCATAGTCAGTGCTGAGCAACCAGTTCCAGAGAGTCAATGACTCTTATTTTTACTTAGGATGGAGTCTAATAAGATGTGTCCATTTGTGAAGGGCTGGAAAGTCAGCTCTCTCTCTCTGTTCATGAGCTCTGCTTATCAAAAACAACCCTCAAAATTTACCTTCTAACTATCTTAGGTTTATACTATCAGTTTCCAAGTGATTTCCATTGGTGAAAATGTTCAACTTTGGATATTTTTAACTTTTCCTGAATGAATTCTGGTGTATGTAGGAAAAAGTGAGGCCGAGGCAATCATAATATTAAAAAATATATCTTGGCATTATCAGTTTTCCATATCTGAGTAATGAACCAATGACTTTATTTCAAATGATAAATTCAAGAGAGTAACTGTTTTTTAAAAACAAGGAATTGATTTCCAACAAGAGTGCCAAAAGCATTCAATAGAGGAGAAATAGTTTTTCAACAAATGGTGCTGGGGCAACTGGATATCCACACACAACAAAATGAATTTGAACTCCAGTCTCATACCATAGAGAACACTAACTCGAAATAAATCAAAGACTTAAATATAAGAGAAAAACTATTAAACTCTATAAGGAAACAGGTGTAAATCTTCATGAGCTTGGATTGGGCAATGATTTCTTATATATGACACTAGAATGCAGAGAGAGAGAGAGAGAGAGAGAGAGAGAAAATAAAGTAGACTTCATCAAAACTAAAGACTTTTATATATCCAAGGTCATTATCAAGAAGGCGAAAGGAATTTAATCCACAGAATAGGAGGAAATTTTTACAAGTAATATATCTGATGAAGGTCTAGTATCCAGAATATATAAATAACACTTACAGCTCAACAACAAAAAGATATACAACTCAATTTAAAAATGGACAAAGGACTTCAATAGGCATTTCTCCAAAGAAAATATACAAATGGCCAATAAGCACATGAAAATATTCTCAACATTACTAGTCATTAGGGGAAAAAGCAATTCAAAGCCAAAATGAATTGTATTTTGGTTTTCATACCCATTAAAGTAACTGTAATAAAAATTAAAAATAAACAGAAAATCATAAGAACTGGTGAGGATATAAAGAAATTAGAACCCTCAGATATTGCTGGTGGGACTGTAAAATGGCACAGCTGCTATGGAAAACAGTTTGGCAGTTCTTCAAAAAGTTAAACATAGAATTGCCATAGCCCTGTATTTCCACTCATAAATATATACACAAGAGGATTGAAAACATATGTCCACACAAAAACTTGTACATGAATGTTCACAGAAGCATTATTCATAATAGTCAAAAAAGTGGAAACGACCCAAATGTCTGTCAACTGATGAATGGGTAAACAAAATGTGCTATCTCATACAATAGAATATTATTTAACCATAAAAAGAAATGAAGAAGTAATACATGCTATGACCTGGATGAGCCTTAAAAACATTATGCTAGTCGGGGGTAGTAGTGCACGCTTATAATCCCAGTACTTGGGAGGCTAAGACAGGAGGATTCGGGTTCTTGGCCAGACTCACTACTTAGTGAGGCCCTCTACAACTTAGTGAGACCCTGTTTCAAAATAAAGAATAAAAAATAGGGCTGGGAGTGTAGCCTGGAGGTAGAACGCTCCTGGGTGAACCCTGTACCACACACACACACACACACACACACACACACACACACACACACAAACATTATGCTAAGTGTAAGAAGCCAGACACAAAAGGCCACATATTGTATAATTCCATTTATGTGAACTGTCCAGAATAGGAAAATCCATAGAGACAGAAAGTAGGTTAGTGGTTCCCTAGGGCTGGGGGTAGGGGAGATGGAGATGAGGCACTTAATAGAGACAGGGCTTCTTCTGGGGAAGATGAAAATGTTCTAGAATTAGGAATGATGGTTGCACAACATTGCAAATATTCTAAAAATCACTGAACTGTACAGTTTAAAATGGTAAATTTTATGTTATGTGAGTTTCATCCCAAGGGGGCGGGTGGAGCATGAGGAGGTCTTTTATATTTCATTGCATTAGATTTAAGCTTGCATTTGGGACTGTACTGTGACCATAACTGATAAGAGGTGATTTGAGAAGCACATTTTAAGCTGGGTTCTCAGCTGGGAATGGGTGGGGAAAAATATGTGTAAGTTATCATAGGCTTTGTCCTCAAGTGCTCCCACCGTATTGAAGGACACAGACACACACTTCACTAACTATAATACAAGTTGAAGATAGTAAGTGCCACAGTGAGAGATATCGTTCTGCTGGAACATGAGAGTAGTTTATTCTGACCGAAGGCATGTGGGAAAGCTTTGCAGAAGAGGAGACATTTGAATTGGGTTTCTAGGGATGAGTAGGAGTATGATACATGGAGAAGGTGGCAAAGGGCATTCTTGGCGGTGGGACTGGCTTGGGCCAAGGCCTAGAGGTATATAAAGCATTTCAAAGGTAGTCATATTACTGGATGGTATGACTTGAATTGTGTGCTTTCTCTCTTTCCAGCACACTGCCAGTTTTTTATTAAGCACCGTAACCATGGTCCACTTTGATCCTTGGTTCTTATCTCACAGAATAGGCCTTTGGTGTAAAAGCTGAAAGGGAGAAACCTTGTTCTTGAGCCTGGGTGGGGCTTGGCAGGGTCCCCCCACAATTTCCCTTGTTCTGTCCACATCCTGCCTGTGGTTGTCAGAGCACCTGGAGTGGATTGAGCACATAGCTCTGCTCCTACACTCTGTCTCTCGAGTCTGGGAACCCCTCTTTGCTACAATGATTAGATCCATCCACCTGCCAGACAGGCCCTCATTCCCTCTTGAAGAGTCTCTTGCTCGATGGAGGAGGAAACCAGGGGGAGGAAAGGAGACCCATCCCACTCTCCTGGGAAGAGCCGGCCCATCTGGCCCCTCTGGCAGCTGGCTGTAGTTGGCTTGTATGTGGTGGTGAACCCACTGCTGTAAGGTGGGGTGGGGAGACAAGCACTCCCAGAGGAGGAGTTTGGTGCCTAATGAGTTGTTCAGTGAGGAGTGCTAAGCACAAAACATTCTGGAAAGCAAGGCAGATTTTCAGTCTGGAGCCCCAAGGCCCCTAATGCCTCCCAGATGAAAAGCTAACAGAGTGGTCCTCCTGAGCGCGTGCATGCTGACATTTGCTCCCCGACGCACTAAGCATAAGCCTGTTTTATTGTGTTTACCATTTTGTGTCTTCAGAGCATAACTGATGCATTGCAAACATGAGCGCCCTAGACAGTGGAGCCGCCCCTGAACAGACTTCTCCCTAAAGCCAGCGATAATCCCCCCCCCCCGCACCAGAGAGCCAGTGTGATGAACTATTCAGTGTTTCCAAGCCCCATATGCTTCCAAGAGATCAGGACCTCGAGACACCTGGTCTCAGGCAGCTATACTCAGGACAGGATATCGTCCTATCCAGGAGTGAATCTTAGCATAAGACGCTATGTACCTGCCTGAGACTGGAGCCCCTGCCCTATGACCCCTGGGTAGAGAGTAGTGGACCAACAGCATGGTAAATATGCTCCCCCAAATTCCAGACAAAAAGGGACATGACTATAACACTGACTTCTCCTTGAACCAGTTGATAATTTTCTTTTCCAACCCAAGAAAACTCAACTCCTATTCTGCTGTCTTTGGTTCTCTGCGGGATAAATGCTCTGACAGTGTAGACAAGGACCAGATGTGCAGTGCATGGGTCAGTCTGTACTGGAAAGGAGTGGGGTGGGGGGAGGGGGAAGTGGGCCTGAATGTCATAACTTGGAAGGGTCAGGGGGTCAGTGACAGTGGCAAGAAACAGATTTTTCCAGCTGCTTTCAGGCTGAGATTTGTACTGCATAATCTGAATGCTTTTATCTGTTTCTGAAAATAGACAGGAATTTTTTCCACAGGCTGCTCCAATCTGGCCGTGGAGACGTGAGGGAGGATCGCAGGGAGACAGTTGTATGTAGACCAGTATGTTCGTTCTGTGACCCCCCCCTTCCCCACTAGCCCTTCCCCACATTGGCTCTATGGAGCTACATTATCTTAATACCTCTTGAAGTAAGGAGTCAGAAATGCTGGAAATACTTTCCATTTTGAATTTTGCATAGCTTCTGATATACGGAGCTATCATTCCTTACTTTTGCTTAAACAGACAGAACAGAAGGATCTTCGTGAGGTCAGAAGCACCTGCCCAGATGGAACGGTCCCTCGAGTCTGTATAAAATGACACATGTGAGCCGGGCGTGGTGGCGCACGCTTGTAATCCCAGTACTTTGGGAGGCAGAGACCGGAGGATCTTGGTTCGCGGCCAGCCTCAGCTCTCTCTCTCTCTCTCTCTCTCTCTCTCTCTCTTTCTCTCTCTCTCTCTCTCTCTCTCTCTCTCTCTCTCGCTACTTAGTGAGGCCCTCTGCAACTTCGTGAGACCTGGTTTCAAAATAAAGTATAAAAAATAGGGCTGGGGGTGTAGCGCAGAGGTAGAACGTCCCTGGGTTCAATCCCCAGTACTGCAAAATAAATAAATGAATAAATAAGTAAATAAATAAATAAAATGACCCATGTGGGAGACACATGAAGCAGAAAGAAGAAAATGTCTCGATCAGACCTTAGGGTTTATGGTTGTTACCAATTCCACAAATCATTCTCCACCTTTGTCCTGCATTTAGACCCCAAAGAAGCATCACACATTATCTGCGGAGATCTTCTGGAAGGTTAACTCTGGATCAAACCAGACTCCATTTCTCAGCAGCTGGTCCCTCTCATCTAAGATCAAAAGGCTCTCGGGCCTTCCAACTGAACTGCTGTCAAGCAAACAGCAGGAGGATCTCTAATATTATTTACATAGCATTTCTCTTTCCAGTTATGTATTGGTTTCTTCTTGTTACAAGCCTATCTTGCAAATGTGGACCGCAAGACACACAAGGAAAACAATGTCAAGTATCATGTGGAAAACTAGGAACGAGACAAGAACCTTTTATCCCACAGATCAGTGTATGTAGATACCACCTTGGCTTACTCCAGCAATCCTCTCCAATTGTCACTCACCTGCCTACGAGGAGCAAGAAGTGAATAGTGCTGAGCATGCAGTCCAGCTTGCCAGCTTTGTTTTTGAACCTGGAATGTCCTGGACTTATAGGACACTGATACACACTGGTAAGTTTGGGGAACTTATTTGCAAGGTTCCTCTAAAGCAGACCTTGTTATGAATGGAAACGGGAAAAGAGTGCCAGATTGTTCTGGGATGCTGCCAAGGTCTTTTGTCTCTGAGACTCCTTTGCTGTCCTTATAACCAAAGAGTCTCCATGGTTAACTCAGATACCAGTGCAGAGGAAAGAGAGCAGAATTGTGAACTCACTTAACCACCTACTACAGCCAAGGTCCTTCTCAGAGCTCTCTCCTTGAAGGCTGTATCTAGGAACTGCAATTTGTAGGCTGATTCTTTCCGCTACAGACCATGCTGGGTATTAAGTGGAAGGTGTTGTTTACCAGCCCTCCAGGGCCCCCACACCAGCTACGGTGGTATCATGAAGATTGTCATAGTCTATGGGGAGGTGACTTCTGTCATCTCTGTGTAGAATGCTCTGGATCTCTCCAGTTGTCAGATACCTGATCATCAAGGAAAATAAAGAATAGAAAGATACAGAGATCAGAGGGAGAAGGACAAAGAGATATGAGGGAGAGTAGCTAGCAAGAAGAAAAAAGAACTGAAAAGATCCTAATGGGGAGGCAGGTAATAGCTTTTGAAAGCAATAGTGCATGCCAGAGAGAGAAGGAGAAAGGAATGTTAGCAGAGAGAATGCAATGTGCAAGGACGCCTCCTCCATCGCACCCCAAGTCTTGTGAAGGACCTGGACAATTAATCTGGCCCTCCCAGAGACCTTTGAGCAGGAACCAACATGACTTCAAAGCAAAGATGAGCAGGAAATTGGTTGGTTTCAGGTGCGTGGAAAGATGTGGGCTGGCATCTGACTCATCCCACTCTACTGGACGCACCCAGCACACAGAGGAGCTTGCAGATGAGCTCATCTGGTCGTGACTCCTACAAGACTGATTTGGTGGCTTATGGGGCCCGGCAGTTACCAACATTATTCCTTACTTTTCCAGCAGAGCTCGAGGGCAGCAGAGTTGCAGCTCTTTTATAATAAAAGACAGTGTCACAGAAAGGAAAAATGAAGTACAGAGAAGGGATAGTCTTTAAAAGGATGCTCAGTATAAAAATAAACAAACAAAGAAGCAGGCATTGCTCTTCTAAGGTTCATTGAGAGGATAGGCTGTGGCAAGAAGCACCTGAGCTCTGGCAACAGAGAGATGTAGGCTTAACCCTGCCTTTGCTCTTAGTGACCTTGAGCAATTGGTTCGTTGTCTTTGATCTTAAATATTTTCCATTTGCACAATGGGAAGACAATCCCTACTATGCAGGGTTCTTGTAAAGGCTGGTGGTAAGATACATACAGTGCCTGGCATTTGGTAGGAAACTGATAACTCTACGGCATTAGTAATCTACTGCCTGTTAGCTCCCACCAGCAGCATGAGGACTAACCTCTCCAGGGAGCATTTTACTGGAAGCCCACCTCCCTTGTTATGGGTGTGGTACTGTGGAAAGGAGCTTCAAGATCATTTGGTCTGAGCCATCCCTGTTTCGGTCTGGAGAGGTGGGTGGTTGATTTGAAGTCACAATGGATGTAAACTGGGTGTAGAGCTGGGATTGGGGCACCTGGCTTCCTAGGCAATACTGCTTCCTCTGCACCTGTCTGTCTGTCTGTACAGGTGATCCTAGTGGTCTTGGAACATAGTCAAGTGCATTTTCCTGCAAAGTTGCTGACTCACATTTTTGTCTGTGATGACTCTTCAGAAGAAGAGAGAGAGGTAAACATGAATGAATCACAGATCTCCCTTCATCCCTCTCCCATCCTCCACCATTCTAGGCTGTGGTGTAAAGCAGCTAAACCCTCCATGTCTTGGGTGCTCGCAGAGGGACTTCTGCTCACAAGTGAGCTGGTGGCTCCATCAAGCTTCCTATGAGTTTTTCCTGCTTTCCCGGGAGGAGGCAGCAGCCGTAACGTGCTGCCACAGAATGCTCTGTCCGCTTGCTGTGGAATCCATCCAAGGATCATGCAGGAAGTCATCTCAGCCCTCCTTGCCCGTAAGAAGGATTAGAACTGGCCAGAATCTCAGGGACGGTTGAGCTATTAATGGAAAGTGAGTCAACTCCGAGGCCCTTAAAGACTCATATAGTATAAACGATGTCTCTGTAGACCTTGAAACACAGCTAGATAGCCTTGTGGAAAGGAAGAAGGAGCTTAGCTTCACCCCAGGCTGTGGCTGTTTTATGTTCGTTAGGGCCAGGCTGGGTAGTTATGCATCTTTTATGGAGCTCAGATATCTGCAGAGGTAGAAGTCAGGAGGGCAGGGTGTTTAAAATGAAAGGGAGAAGGAAGAATGACTGCCCTGGACCACACCTTGGGCCAATCTTGCCTCAGGGCCAAGTTCAACCTCAGGCCTCCTTTTCTTTCAGTGGGTAGGGAAGAGGGCCAGACATGGGTGGGACTGGAGGGAAATCTCTTTTCTGTCCCTTGCAAAAAGGGGCTCTTTCCATGCCAGGAAAGACTTTCCTTTTAGAAAGTGGGTGTGTATATACTGACGGAGGCAGGATGCATTCCCGGAGGCCAGCTGACCAGCGGTACCCAGGCATGGAGCCTGCACGTTGGTCAGGTGCTCCAAGGCCAGGATGGTGGAGCCAAGGGAGGCAAGAGTGGCTGCTTGACTTTCACCCCTGGAAGTGCCCATGGGCATAAGGGCAGGTCAGACAAGTGGGGGAGCTCCAGGCAAAGCGGAGGGGGTCCCTTTCATCTCCCTGACAACTCCCCAGGTAATTAACTCCCTGCCTCATTTCCCTTTCCATGCTCGCATATGGGACCAGGCGCAGGGTCTGCCATTTAGGAGACTGCCTGCCCACTAGCATTTTTCTACACACACACACACATACACACACACACACACACACACACACACACACACACACACTCTGCAAGGTTTCCACCCTTGACTGACTCTATCAGCCCAGCCTCATTTCCTTCCAGGCAGGCCCTGGGAGCCCAGGCTGGGCTGGCGTTGCTCTAAAAATAACCGTGTCCGTCCACAGTGATGAATGGGGAGGCACTCGCTCTCCTTTTCCTGCTTTAGCGTCGGGCCTGAATCATGTTGGGAAATGACATTCTGTTAACACAAGCACTTTTGTTTCCTCCTGTGCTCTCTCACCATCCGGTGGGGGCCCTGGCCAGGACGGGCTTTCAATTTTTAAAGCCTCCCTGGGGGTCCATCCAACACCCCCATCTAGTGACATTAAGGAAAGCCGTAGACAAAGAGAAATGGGGAGAAGCATCCTGTGCCTCCCCAGGGGATGCTGAGGACGTGCTGGGACACAGGCTGCATACACCCACCCTCTCACCCCCAACCTGAGCAGACCAGATGCCTGGGAGGCCGGGAACCAGCCCCGCTCAGCACCTGGTAGCCACTCAATGAACAGAAAACAAAAGGGCCTCAGACATAATTTAATGGCTCCCTGCTTCTATCACAGAGGGGTTCTATGTCCCCCGAGTCCATGTGTGGGGAAGCAAACTCTCAGCCAGAAAGGGGAAGCATTTGGGGAAACATTTTAAAACTTTCCACATCATAGGCAGTTTGATTTCTCTTGGTCTGGTTGTAAACTCTGTGGGACCCAGGATCTAGCCCAGCTCACCTTCGCACTCCCTCCAACCCCTGACCTTGGTGCCTGGCTCAGAAGAGGATTTCGATAAGGGCTTTTGGTTCAAACAGAATTAACCAGCACCTAGAGGGGCTCAGCCGAAGAGCTAGAGTCACTAACTTTTTAAAGAGCAAAGTATGTGTGTGGGGCGAGGGGGTCCCTGGAATCTAGAGTGAGGCAAAGCCCTCCTGTTAGGTCTTCAAGCCTGTCCACCTGCCTGGACTTCACCCCAGCTCACAGGCCACTCTGGAGTCTGCGATTCCCCCAGAGCGAGGGAGTAGCTACCTCCAATAGACCAGCTCCACCTGCAAAACCTTTTTCTCCTCCCTAACCTTCATTTCTATTTTTCTGCTTGGATTTGTAAGGGGTATTGGCCTAATGGAACCTGTTTTAAATGACCTTTTTGACCCCCTATTGAACAGATCCTCTTAGCCTTTAACTTGTTCTCAAACAAAATGACAGAAGCTTTTGGCTTAAGCAGTAAACCCATAAATAATCAGCCTAGGAAATCCACATGTTTTCCAGTGCTGAAAGAGTTTCATTGTTTGACTGAAGCAGAATACCGCCAGCATCTACACATGATCATCATTCTCATCCATGTGTCTGTAAATGGGTAGGAACTGGGGGAAAAGGTCTTAGTGGCTGCCTGCATGCTAAATTACCCAGCCTCCCTGCACATCCCCCTGCACCCAGCCCTTAGTCACATACTTGCCCTGAAAGGAGATGGGAAGCATGTGGGTCTAAGAAAAGTCTATACTACTGGGGGAACCAGGAGGGGCTCCCCAGCTGACAGCCATCAGCTACCAGCTGATAGCTGGCAGAGGCTGATGCACATTCCTGCACCCAGGGACACAGAAACGCTATAGTTGGAGAGGACATGGGTTCATTCATGTAAGCAAGAGGTGAAGATGAGAGACTCTAAGGCAGAAGGGCAGGCAGACACCACGGAGAATCTCAGATTTCCAAAGTGGGGGTACAGAGATGCATTGCTCCCAGTGACTCACACCTTCTGGGTACCAGAGATTGAGGACCAGTAGGAGGAATTTGGGCTGGAGAAGGAGACATCGGCTCCATTTGGGGCTCCACCTTCAGCTCTCATCATGACCTCAGGTGTCCTCACTGGTCAGATGAGGAGGAAGGGTTGGTTTCAAATTCTGTGCAATGTTGACACACTTCTGTATTCAAAGTTGGAGGGATCAACCAATGGGAAGAAGATACTGAACATCCCTGTGGCTCACCAGGCCAGTGGTAAGATGGCTTAAGCATTTCATAAAAAGAAGGATCCCTTCTGCTCTTTCAATTTCTCCACAAAACCTTGTAACAGGCCCACAGTGCTCTTTCTTACAGGGCCTGGACTCCATAGTGGGGGTGAAATCCTCCCTGAAGTTCCTCCCAACACTCTTTATCAGACCTCCCTCCCTCTCCTCCTCTCCCAACTGCTCTTAGACATGGATTTTTCCCTCTTGACATCTCTGACTACTGAGCAAATGGGGTCCCTTCTTTTTGGGTTCTCTGGGCTTCCACAGAGAGGGTCAGACTTAACTTTAGGTCCCCAGACCACCTGAGCAGCATTTTTCCTTGGTCTCCCACTCACAAACATGTCTTTGGAGTGCTATCATTGTAATGTGTCCCCAAAGAGTTCATGTGCTGGAAACTTAATCTCCAAATTCATATGTTGTTGGTATTTGGAGGTGGAGCCTCTGGGAGGAAATTAGAGTTACATGAAGTTGTGAGGATGGGACCCCCATGATGGCATTAGTGGCTTTATAAGAAGAAAGATTTTCTTCTTTTAAAGAGGAAGAGAGATTTGCATACTCCCTCCCTCTCATTATGTGATGCTTTCTCCATGTTGTGATGAAGCAAGATGGCTTAAGTGTTTCATAAAAAGAAGTAGTAGAGTTTGCCAGCACCTTGACGTTGGACTTCCCAGCCTCCAGAATTATGAGAAACAAATCTACTTTCCTTATAAATTGTCTGGTCTTGTGCATTTGGTTAAAGCAGCAGAAAGCAGACTAAGATAAGAGGTGCGCCCCTAGCTTGGGGTATCCCTTTTCCCAAGTCAGAGTCCAGGAGGACCTGGGTGGCCTTGCCCACTCTCCAAACTTCCGTGGCCACTCCCCGAAGGCTTGTCTTGATTCAACTCATACTCATTTGTCCTTACTGATATTTCTTATTGGGACATATGTGTATCTCTGCTTTCTTGGTCTTTCCCCTTCTCCAGGACTTTCATTTTCTATGTCTACTCTAGCTCTTATACTGGTCATATACCAGGGATTATATGTAAAGGTATCGCCAAGGGGAAAGAGACCATGCAGATTGGACCCTCCCTGACCTAGTTATCTCTAGAGAAAGAATTAACCATGTAGTCTTCAAGAATCTGGGAACCTCACCCATTACAGATTAAGACGGCTAGTGGATCCTGGGGAACCATCCTGGATGCTTCCAGAGCAGAACCAAAGCCTGTCTCAGGGTATTTATATGGAGAGCAGAAATTTCCAGTGCTGATCAATTCCATGCATGTACATGCAGCTCTGCTTCTGCCAAATCCTCTCTGTTGTAAAAGTCTCCCCCTTGCTAAGCATGTCACTCCCTTGCTGAGGGTTAACTGCTCAGGAAGTGTTTGATCTGTATGTGAAAAAGCAACCAAAATCCCTCCAGCAGGCAGCCAGTCTGCTAGCTCTCTCCTTTTCTTCTCTGTCTCCAGATGACATCGGATAGCCCTCTTCTGATGGGTGCCACAGAGTAACTATTCTTAAAGGGCAAAGATAGCTTTAAAAAAATTTTTTTAAACTTGGACCCTGTCACTTGACCATTCCCTCAGCAAGGCAGGCTGCAAGGCAAGCTGGTTTCACTGCTCTAAAGATAAATGAAAGGCTGAGTGGGGCTGCACATACCTCCCGGGGCTATGGCTGGTGACTTGACAAGTCATTTATTCCAGGGCATAGCCTGGCTTCTTGCCAGACCCTCCAGTGTAAACTCAGCCAACGAGAAACCCGAGTGGGGTGGGTGACCCCCAGCATGGGTCCCCTGCTTCCCAGCCGGGGCCTTCTAGCATCTGGTGGATGTGCACAATTAGTAATGCTTTTGAGGATGATGATTTGGTCTCATGGAAAAAGGAGACTTGGTCCAAGATAATGTCTGGTAAACTTTGACATTCCACCCTCAAGTGGTCCTGCGCTCACGTAGAATCACTAAACAGCTGCATGATCGTATTACAGCATCTTCCTTAAGAGCCAGCTTGTCATTGAATCCATCCCAAAATTTCAGCTTTTCTTAAACAAAAGGAGCCCTGATGGAGGAGGAGCTGGAATCAGACAGATGGAAGTAAAGTGTGGGTTGCCAAAGCTGGAAGCACCTTCTAAAAGTTTTGGCCCAATCCCCCTCATTTTGTACATGCAAAAACTGAGATTCAAGAAGGGGTGAGAATTTCCCAAGGTAACTAGAGGAAGAGCTAGAACAAGAGAATGGGACTCTTGAACCCCAGGATCCTGGGCCAGGGTACCCACCTACCTCCTAAGGGTGCACATCCCTC
>PVJS01043808.1:0-16917 GCA_004027185.1 Glis glis | reverse complement strand
TTCTCTCTCTCTCTCTCTCTCCTTAGTGAGGCCCTCCGCAACTTCGTGAGACCCAGTTTCATAATAAAGGATAAAAAATAGGGCCGGGGGTGTAGCGCAGAGGTAGAACGCCCCTGCGTTCAATCCCCGGTACCGCAAAGAAAAAAAAAAAGAAATTCCTTCTCATTCTATACACATCCCATGCTTTGGTGTTTGCACACGTTTCTATGACAAAGTTTATCTTTGACATTCTTTAAAATTGCAGCAATCCAGGTAAGATGCTCACTACAGAACACCTGCCACAGATGAGCTCCTGTCCACAGCTGCCTCTGGTCTCCAAGACCCATGAACTCTGTATCCAAGCAGCTTACTCAAATTTCGCTTTTTTTTCCCTCCACTTATTACAATGTCCCCTTTCCTTAACCACTGCAAATGTGCCTATAGTATGTAGTAGACAGTGGCATGTGTATTCCCATTGCAATGCTCTGCTATTTCCAAATAAACCTGTTCATCTTTGGAGAATCTCTGTGTGTTATTTAGATTGACATATCCTTCACTTGCCAACTTAAAAAGTCAAAGGGCATGAAGACTGTGATACATGTCTGTACAGGGGGTCATTCAATGCCGCTTTCTTCTCTGCATTCCTTTGGACTGGGCAAATCAGAGTTTTCAGTCCCATAGCTTCACACCGTGATTCTCATCTGGCATACCACCTCACACAAACCCATTACCGCCACCGAGAAAAAACAAACAGGCAGCTGAGTGGTGGCAGGTTCCACTTCCATTAATCCATTAAGAGCAGACCTGAAGGTACGTTTGAGCTTTTGGTTCCTTTAATCATAAGAGCCACTTGTTAGCTGAAATGAGAGAAGAACGCGAGCTCTGCTTTAGAAGGCTTGACTCCAACGCTTTACTGCCCTGACAGTGCAGTAGCCCAGTAGAGTGGCCTAGGGTTCCCATTTGCCTAGAATTTTCCTGGTTTTAGCACTGAAATGCCCTAGTCCTGGGTAAACCAACAGGAAGCATTCTCCATCCTAAGAAAAGGCAAACTAAGTAAATCTGTGAAGACATCCTCCTACCAGCAACATTCAGGCAAAATAAACTCAAAATTATTTCTTCATGAGGAAGATTATGCAGAGATTTCTAAAATTAAAATATGTGTATACAAATATGCATAGATGTATGTTCACTCGTAAGCTTCCTTGAGACTTTGTTTCCTTATCTGCATAATACAACCACAGAATCATCAGGTTTGAGTGAAGATTCAATGGATTGTATAGAACACAGATAAAACTTGTAGCTTGGTGTCTGCTACATAGTAAGCAGTCAAGAAATATTGTTATTTTTACTCGGTGAGACTTAGTTTCCTAATCTGCAAAATACAACCACAGAACCATCAGGTTTGGGTGAAGATTCAACTGATTGTATAGAATACAGATAAAACTCTGCTACATAGTAAGCATTCAAGAAAGATTGTTATTTTCATTGTTAAGTTTCAAACCTCCTAACACTTAGATTTCATATTTCCAAAATTCATGAAATGCTTGAATTCATTAAATGTTTGAAGTCACAGCTTTGTCGATATTGCTGAATTATGGTTTGTTTTTTTTTTTTTTTTTTTGAGGTACCGGGGATTGAACCCAGGGGCGTTCTACCTCCACGCTAAACCCCCGGCCCTATTTTTTATGCTTTTTATTTTTGAAACCGGGTCTCACGAAGTTGCGGAGGGCCTCACTAGGTAGAGAGAGAGAGAGAGAGAGACAGAGAGAGAGAGAGAGAGAGAGAGATCGATCAATCAATCGATCACGCGCGCACGCGCGCATGCGCACTGAGATTGGCCACGAACCCGGATCCTCCGGTCTCCGCCTCCCAAAGTACTGGGATTACAAGCGTGCGCCGCCACGCCCAGCTCTGAATTATGTTTTTATAGCATGTCAAAACCCATTGAAGGGGGCAAAGTATTTCTTCTTACTGGATTTGAACACTAATCTGATCATCCTTTCACTTGCAAAATCCAAAAATCTTTATCAAGACTTAGGAAAAATACCAATATTCTCAATATATTTTAACCTTTTTTAAAAAAACAAGTTTGATATTCTTTATCTTGTCTTTCTTTTTGTACAAAATGCAAAACAATTAAAATAGTTTTCCCTCATTCCCACTTCATACCCAACCTCCATAACTAACAGCTTTCATTTCTAACAGATTTTCAAAATATTCAGACCCTCAAATTTTGTGCATTTTATGCCAGCCCTTTGTTTTGCAGATAGAAGAGGAGCTAAAGTTATTTCAGAAAGCCTTTTTTATTCCCCTGGCATTAAGCTGCATCAATAAGGTGCATATTAACAATCATTTAAATTGCTATTAATTTGAAGCCATTATTCTCCTCTGCTAGGACATAGACTGAGCCATTTAGAGAGATTTGTGATAGACTTGTCCCAAATCACCCATGTAATCTTATTTGGTGTCCTTTGTGGTTAGAATATAGTATAAGGCCATGACTATTTTAGATATTGCTGTCAAATAGGGTTTTCCTTTGTTTGACATCAAAAGTTCTAAATAGGATCAAGAACCCAGTGGTCTAAACAAGCACTTTTCAAACCTGAATGTGCATATAAATCGCATTTGGAAAAATCTGTTAAACAGATTCTGATTCCATAGGTCTGGGCTGGGGCCCAGGATTCTGCATTTCTAGAGAGCTCCCAGGAAACGCCTAGGCAGCTGGTTTGTGGCCTCCCCTCAGTAGCACAGGTCTGAAGCAGTGGTCCTCAGGGTGCAGATCTGGACCAGCAACACAGGCACCCCCTAGGAACCTGTAAGAAATGCAAATGCTCGGACCCTTCCCCAGACTTTTGTTTTTGCTTTGTTTTGTTGCATGTAGACAGCTTATTACAACAAAGCAAGCACCATGAACTTCATGTCTGTGTAAGTTTCCGCTTGCTCACCCAAGTCCCATGGTGGCAAGGCTCAGGAAATCTGCAATCTCAAAAGGGGCTGAAAACAAGCATGTCCAATTTTCCCCCGGGGAGACACTGCCCTTAATTTTTCATTCAGAAAGTCAGGGGTAGGATTTTAAATGAATGCAAACTTTCTGAATGAAAAACTCTGGAGTTATCTGTGCTGTCAGGAGACACCCAAGGGATTCCAATGCACAGAATGTCTAAGAACCAAGGCTCTTGCCAAACTTGGTGGTGCACGCCTGTAATCCCAGTACTTAGGAAGCTGAAACAGGAGGATCACAAGTTCGTGGCCAGCCTCAGCACCTTAGCAAGACCCTGTTTAAAAAAAAAAAAGGTGGAGGGCTGGGAGTATAGCTCTGAGGTAAAATGCCCCTGGGTTCAATCCCCTGTACCAAAATAAAAAAAGAACTGATTCTGAACAATTAGTGCCTGCCTAAGTGGACAAAATATTGTGTTGTTTCCCATGAGGATGGAAGTCAAGGCTGTCTTGGGTCTGAGACAACCAGGACAGTCAGGACATAGCTAAGTGAGCCTCAGGAAAGGAGTGCTTAATGATTTACCCCCCTGGTGAGTGGGCTCTGGGAAGACAGACCTGGCCACCAGGGTTGGGTGAAATCAAGCAGATGCATGAGTGGCACTGAAACCAGCGCCCAGCCTGCAGAAAGTCTGACCCGAGTTAATAGAGCAGTGGTGGATTGCCCAGCAGAGGATAGACGTGAGCACAAAGCCTCTGCTATGCAGGTGTGTTAGTCAGCTTTCTGCTGCTGTGACAAAGTACCTGAGAAAAGTCAACTTCAGGGAGAAGAGGTTGATTTAAGCTCGTGGTTTCACAGGTTCCAGTCCGTGGCCAGTTGGGTCCATCGTTTCGGGGCCTGTGGCAACTCAGCACATCATGGCAGGGAGCCCGTGGTACAACAAGCTGCTCACCTCATGGCGACCCGGAAGCAAAGAGAGAGAAGGGCCTGGGTCCCAATATCCCTTCAAGGCCAATGACCTAACTTCCTTCTACTACAGCCTTCTACTATGCCCAAAGGTTCCACCACCTCCCAGCAGTGCCATCAGCTGGGGACCAGGCCTTCTACACACAAGCTTTTGGGGGACATTTAAATTCCAAGCTATAACAGCAGGGGCACTAAAACAATGAGAAAAAAGTTTTTGGAAAGAATTTGGCATTTCCCAAAACAGCATCCAAGTAACCATCATGGGGAAAATCACATTATTCAACTTCTTTACACTCCTTTTACTGTTTAGTGTGACTAAGTGTCGTCTCTAGAGCCAGACTGCCTATCTCTAAATCCTGGCTCTACCGTGCACCAGCGGGGAAACCATGAAAGTCACTCCTCTTTCACTTCCTCATCCTCTTCATCTATAAAATGGGGACAATGAGGCTTACACACTACATTAATATATGTAAAACTCTTAGAATAGTACCTCGAGAGCTGGGCGTGGTATCACACATCTGTAATGCCAGTACTTTGGAGGCTGAGACAAGAGGATTGCAGGTTCAAAGCCATCCTCAGTTACTTAGCGAGGCCTTCAGCAACTTAGCGAGACCCTGTTCCCAAATAAAAATAAATAAATAAAAAGGGCTGGGGGGTGTAGCTTAGAGGTAGGATGCACCTGGGTTCAATCCCCAGTACCACACACACAAAAGAAGAGGACCTCAAACATGCAAGTGCTTCCTCTTCTTAAAAGGACACCTGCTCTATTGGATTAGCAAGAATTCATTCAACCTTAAGTACCTCTTTAAAGGCCCTATCCATTGCCAAATACTGGGAGCTGGGGCGTCAACACATGAATTTTGGGGAGACACAATTCACTTCATAACACTCCCCTACTCTCTGTCCTTATTGGTTGTGATTCAGTCTGGCTTTTGGACCTGTTTTATTTTTATTTTTTAATCATCTTGTCCCTAATTACTTCCCTACTTCTATTTCAAATATATTTGTATACACACACACACACACACACACACACACACACACACACGAGACACTGAACCCTAGGGGCATTCTACCTCTGAGCTATACCCCTAGCCCTTTTTATTTATGTTTTTTTATTTTATTTTTTATTTTGGTACTGGAGATTGAACCCAGGGCCATTCTACCTCCAAGCTACAGGGAGGTAGAATGGGCCATTCTACCCCCAGCCCTGTTTTATTTTTTATTTTGAAACAGGTCTCACTAAGTTGCTTGAGAGCCTTGCTAAGTTGCTGCGGCTGTCCTTGAATCTGCAATCCTCCTGTCTCGCCCTCTTGTTTTTAATTTTTATTTTGAAACAGGGTCTCACTAAGTTGCCGAGGTTGACCTCAAACCTGCAATCCACCTGTCTCAGCCTCCTGGAGTACTGGAATTACATGCACCACCATGCCCAGCCTTTTTATTTTTTATTTTGAAACAGGGTCTTTCTGACCCAGTTTCTTGCTGAGACTGACCTCAAATGTGCAATCTTTCTATCTCAGCCTCCCAAGTACTGGTATTACAGGAGTATGCCACCATGCCCGGCTCTGCTCCAACTTTTTACTACTTATTTGCCTTATTTGCTTTTAGACATGATCACCCACATATCCTCCTGGGCTTAGTCCCTGTTATTAGTACATTGGTGCAACATAAGGCACCCCAGGACTTGGACACACAGATAATCTCTCAAAGTTAAACCAGCAAAATCCATATACAATGACTGAGTTCTGTTCAAATGACCACAACAAAAGAGTAGATAAAACAACAGACTTCTAAAATTTATGCCATAGCCTCTGGAAAACATAATATGCTATCCACCACATCTAAAGATGGAGCATAAGTACACTGCCATCTTACCAGTTGCAAGAACTCAAATTTAACCTTTTATAGGAACTACACTGAAAAGTATGTGCCATCATGTGCCCAAGTGTTGCAGCAACATGCAAATTATCAGCACGGAATTTTAAAAGGGGAACTAAGGGGCACAGAATAACTTACACCACCCGTTTTCCCCGTTCTTCAGTTTGCTAATGGCAGATCATGGGATTTCACCTCCATAATCACACGACAATGTCTACACTAAATCTCGGATCTATCGCTATGGATGGGTAGGGTGTGTGTTCTCAAAAGACTTGCACATTGAAAGCTTGGGCCCCATGTGGTGATATTAAGAAGGGGTGGGTCGGGTGCAGTGGCACAGGTCTGTAATCCCAGACAGGAGGATCACAGATTTGAGGCCAGCTTCAGCAACTTGGTGAGATCCTCTGCAACTGAGTGAGATCCTGTTTCAAAATAAAAAACAAGAAGGGCTGAGGGTGTAGCTCAGAGGTAGAAGGCCCTGGTTCAGTCCTCAGTTTCAAGAAGAAAAAGAGGAGGAAGAGGAGGACGGGGGAGGGGGAGGAAGAGAAGGACAGACCTTTAAAACGTGGGACCTAGTGGGAAGTTCCAAGATCACTGGGTGTGTGCCTTCATAAGGCATATTCAGCACATGTATAGCTAATTTATATACTTTGAATGGTTGCAACAAACATTTCAGCAGACAGGAATTTCTCTCATTGAAACATGACCACGGTGAGATTTGCATATTAACTGTCATCGTCATTACTATGACACTCAGAGCCCGTGTTTCATTGTGTAATGAACTTGGAGGGTACAATGTCACCCACCCACTCACTAACAAAATGAGGCTGATGTTTTTGAGTCGTAACACTTAGAAACCTAGAAATGTCTGTTTGTTTCATGCTGTAAGTTAGCGTCATGTTTTCATAAAGACTAAAAGGTTAATAAAATAAAGATAATTTATGGGGTAACTTTTTTTGCCATACTGGGGATTGAACCCTGGGGCGTTCTACCTCTGAGCTACAATATGGGGTAATTTATGATAACTAAAAGATTAATAAGATAAAGATAACTTATCTTGCTATTTTTGTGCCCTGACCAGTATTTCTCACTTTAGTTGACCTTGAGAGCTTCCTTAAGATCAGACCAAGGAGGACTCATGATCTTATGAAAGTTGTCAGAATCAAAATGGAGTCACTTTTGCCGAGCCTTAACCTAAATAAATAAAGCCAGGAGCTTCTGAAGGAGGGGATCCCAAGCATGTATCCCTAATAACAAGAACTATCACAAAACACTCTGCCAAAACCACAATCTTGCACAAATACAACCACCACAACCTTAAACACACACACACACACACACACACACACACACACATACACACACAATGCTGCAGGGGGAATCCGCCCAACAAATGTGTGTTTAATCCTGGACTGATGCCACCCACATTATTATTGATCCTTGTATCCAAGGATGACTACTCCAAAATAGCTTGTGTAATCCTCTTCATTTCAGTTGGAGAAACTTCCCCTTCCCTCAACCTCTTTGAATATACACATAGTTTACTGTGGCAGGTGTATTTCCATTGCAATGCTCTGCTGCTCCTAAATAAATATTATTCTTTGGAAGAATCTCTCTCTGGTTGTTATTGAAGTTGACAATCTCCAAGACTAGGGGTGGTCATTCCAGCTCGAGGGACTGAGGGGACAGAGGTGCATCTATCTCGACCAGAGATCCTGCACTCAAGGATCATGTGCCACCACCAGGGACCAATCTAATTCATGTGGGGTTTAGCAATATGAAAGAACAGTGCAGAATCGTTTGACATGAGTAAACCAACAGCATGAAAGAGCAGTATCAGGATGAGGAAGCATTGTGAAAAGTCCGGGAGGAGAACTTCTATTTAATTTTTGAACTAATTTTCTCAAAGACATTAGGACGCTACAGTATTCACAAAACAAAACAAAAAACACTAAAATAAAATGTTAATTAGGGAACAAGAAAGGGTTCTTAGAAAATAAAAACATGAGTTCCTGTTATTGTGTGAATCTGGAGTGTCTCCCGAAGGCCCATTCGTTAAAGGCTTGGCCCCCAGGGTGGTGCTATTGACAGGTGGTGGAACCTTTAAGGGGGGGGCCTCATGGGAGGTTTTCTTAGGTCATGGGGGTGTGCCCTCGGAGGGGATTGTGGGACCCTGGCCCCCTCCTCTTTCTCTTTGCTCCCTGGCTTGCAAGCAGTGTTGCTCAGCTGAACCGTTCCTACCATGACATGTTGTCTCGCCATAGGCCCAAAGAACAGGGCCAATGAATCATACACCAGAGCCTCCAGAACAATCCTTTTCTCTTTATAAGTTGATTATCTCAGGTATTTTGCAATGATGACAGAAAGCTGAGTAACACATCACCACAATGGGAACTTCATTAAAAGAGCTGAAGAGCAAAATGTATACCACATTTTGAGAACAAATTAGTGATTCAAAGACCAAGCTATGCAATCCTCTCAGAATACTGAACAGAAATGTAGAAAATATGGAGACAAAATGACTCAAGACGAAATGATTTTCCAGAAGAGTCCCTGGGTGTGACATGGGGATGTCATAAGAATGGAACTAGGCCTGTGATGTTGAGATGCTTGCCTGTGTCCCTCTGGAGGTCCACGGCGATTCTGTATTTAAATTTACTTTCAAGAAAACATGAACTACCTCAATTCTATTCTGCTTGCTAAAGGTGCATAAACAATTTCTACATAAACCATATTTTAAAGTCTGCAAGATTTATTCAAATAAGGCACGGATCCACCTGAATCTGTTTTTAGCAGATGTCTGCTGCAAGGCAATATGACCCACGGATAATTGCTCTGCATTTTAGTTAACTAAGAAACACTAGCCAGGCTGGATGTGATGGTACATGCCTGTAATACTAGTACTTGGGAAGCTGAGACAGGAGGATCACAGTTTCAAGACCAGCCTCAGAAATGTAGTGAGACACTCAGCAATCTAGCGAGACCCTGTCTCAAAACAAAAAAAAATTAAATAAAAATAAAAAGGGTATAGCTCAGAGGTAAAATGCCTCTGGGTTCAACTTCTAGTGCCAAAAAAAAAAAGAAGGAAGGAAAAGGCTACTTATGAGAAATCTACTTATGAGATTTGCTCATGAGAAATCTACTAACAATAAATTTCTTGGAGGTACTGTGATTTGGGGGATAAACTATAAATACCTTGAGTATCCACAATGGAGGAAGATTTCTTCACAATAAAATATATTGAGCCTGTTGTATTTCATCAATAATTTTATAGGCCACATTTCTCACTTCATAGCCCCTGGAACTTAATCCCTACTGTACACTTAAAAAATTCCATTCAAAACTCAATACGTTGGTGAAGAAAATAGAAGGGGACCCATGTACATAAAAAATAAACAGTGGCTCTGTGAGCCATTCTCCTAAATATTTGTTTTAAAATCTTCTTTCCTGAAGTCTTATTGGAGCTTTCATTTTCCTTGTTAAAATTCGATTTGCTTTCTTATCTAGGGGTTAAAGAAATGGAGCAAAGAGAACAATGGCAGAGAGATAATGAACTGAGATGGAGGCGATTGTGATCATTGTTGTTTTAAGGAAATTAAATATAAACCTGCCTCGAGTTTCACCTTATACAAAAAACATTCTCATGGCAAGTATATTTCAGTGCACCAAATGAATAAACAAATAAATGATCCAAGGAAAGGAACCCTGGTTACTACCACCGTGATTTCTCATAAAAGACCAGCTTTACATAAAAGTGAAACTATAATTATCAGCCTAAGATTGACTAACTGGATTTTGCACAATAGTAGCACAGGAAGGGCTGGGCTGGGGAGGGAAACCGAAATTCGAATACAGGTATTCTAGACAAAACTGAACAGATTAAATGTTGTTGTTTAGAAATAATGTTACTAATTTATTGTTTCAAACATTCTTGGTTTACTTCAATAGCTAACATTCTGCTACAAGCAATTCCTTAGAGCTGGAACTGCTGTCCTCAAGATGAAAAAAAAGATTTGTTCATTGTATTCTACTCTCTGTTAGACCAGCATTCCAGAATAGGATAAAGGCCATAGCCATTAAAAAATCTGTATCTTCCTGACACATTTTTGTTGAGGGTAAAGAGAGGTTAAACTTCATTCCTATGTTAGTATGATTGACTTACTGAAATCTTCAGGTTTGCATTAATTCGTTCAATAAATAACCTGTTGAGGGGGTAGGGAGGAAGCCAGGGGAGGATCATCGAGTGCTGTGTGCATGTATGTCCCTATCACTCTGAACTACATTAAGATGTGAAACTGCAATGCACCAAAAAAGTATATTAAAATATTTGTTGAGCACCTACTGTTTATGGAGTCCTTGTGAAACCCTGGGATGTAGCAATCAATAGGGTAGAGCAATCCTCTGCCTAAAGAGAGCTTTCCAATCTAATCAGGGATGCACAAAAGAGACTGGAGTCTCTTGTGAACATGCAGGTGCAGCACCTAGCCTACACGGAAGGTACTGTGCAGGGTTCCCCTTCCCTGGCTCTTTGTTAACTACTCAAGGTAACCAGAGTACCCACATCCCCCTGGTGGCTGCTGGTCACGCCTCCCTGTGACTTGCACCCTGAGCTTCTCTCCCAGCCCTTTCTACTCCATGCATGATCAACATCCTCTGCCTCCATTTCCCAAAGAATAGCTAACACTAGGTCATCGTAGATAACAAACTTTCCGAAGGATATAAGGAGAACATTAGGGAACTATGTTGAAAAACAAAACTTCAAATTAGATATGTGATCTCACCACTCCTTAAATCTATCTGCCTCTCTCTCTCTCTCTCTCTCTCTCTCTCTCTCTCTGAAGCTCCTAGTTTATAGCCCTAGCACCACCCCCACCAATACGTGGGGGCACCCACTGGCCCTGTCCCCAGAGTCCCAACATCCTTCCTCCACAGACTCCATCCAGCAGAAGCAAAACTGCTCATTCTCATCCCAGAGACACTGCCTGTCCACAGTAAAGACAGCCTTTTGCATTTTCATGCAGAACCATTTAGTTCATCTTGGTCCCCAAATTCTTCCTCTACAACAGGATTGGGGTAGAACCACAAGGTTCCCAGAGCTGTTCTCCAAAACTGAAAGGCATTCTCCTGCAAAGATGAAATCCGTCACGACATCTGGAACAACAGGCTCAGACGTTCAGTAACTTTAGTTTTGTGCCCACTATAAGTACAAACCAATTAGCTAGGATTAGGCAGCCCAAGGGACTTGTCAACTGCCAAGGTGAGCAGATTTAGGTCAGGGCGAGCCGAGCCAAAGTGAATGATTATAAGCAAGGAGGCCCAGGCCAGCTGCATTAAAACCAACTCAGGCTACAGAGGGAGGAGGAGGCAGATGGTGCCCCGAGTAGTGAAGCAGAGGACCAGGAACTGAGATACACAAAGATGGAAAAGCAGTTCAGGAACAAATAAAGTCCAATTTTATATGAGTATATTTGAGTGTTTGGGGTACCAGGCTTAGACCTAGGACCATTCTACCTATGAATTACACTCCTAGACCCATTTTATTTTTTGTTTTGAAAAAGTCTCAATCAGTTGCTGAAGGCCTTGCTAAGTTGCTGAGGCAGGCCTCGAACCTGTGAACTTCCAATCTCAGCCTCCCAAGTACTGGGATTACAGGCATGCACCACCATGCCCAGCAGGATGAATTTTTAGAAGTGGAATACCTAGCCTGGTGCTATGGCACATGCCTGTAATCCCAGTACTTGGGAGGCTGAGTCAGGAGGAGCACAGGTTTGAGGACAGCACTTGGTAACTCCACAAGACCTGTTTCAAAATAACAAATACAATAGGGCTGGGGGTGTATCTCAGAGGTAAAAGGTTCCTTGATTCAATCCCCAGTATGAAGAAGGAGGAGGGGGAGGAGGAGGAGGAGGAGGAGGAATATCTAGTTAAAAGAGTGAACATTTTTCTAATGTTGGTCTATGGCATCTGGGCACAGGAGGCACCCTCTAATTGTACCATAAACTGACTTTCCTGATGCTTACGAGGAGCCCTAAAATCATAGCTACTGTACTTCCTGGACTTGTTTAATTATTCACCTACTGGTGAGTGTAAGAAACTCATTACAGAGGAAGTTTATGTGAGCTTCGTTGGGAGGTGGTGAAATGATGGAAATTCCAGCGTTAGAACAAAGTGAAAGGGAACGGGCCGAGAGGAGCCAAGGCTATAAAGGCAGTGGCCCAGCCAGCGAGGCACTCCTCCAGGTCACGCCTGCAGCAACCTCCTCTGCAGAAACGATGCTCAAGGTACTGCAGTGTTTTATGTGGCTTACTTAAATTGCTTTTCCAGCTTACTTCTTCCTTCCTCTGTCTCCTCAGTTGCCTCCTCCTTTGAAGAGCTGCCTGCTCTGCTTCGGAAATAGCATTTTAGCTTTTCTCATAGATTCTGGGCTGCCTAATTAACTGCGGGTTAGTTCCCATCCGTGTTTTACAAAGAAAGACAGGATTCTGTTGTGTTGTATTAGGAAGAAAATGAATCATTGTTAAGTTCACTGAATTTTAGCCTCTTCGTTTTATGTGCCCTTTATGACATTGCTGGATTGCATTTCTAATTATCTGCTTGCTGTCACAGTCCCCTGGGGTCCCCTGATAAAGCTTTTGGAGACAGAAAGCATCATATGTTGCTTTGGCATTCTAGAGAGCTTAGCACAGTAAGTTCATAAGAACTCAAGAAATGTGTGTGTGTGTGTGTGTGTGTGTGTGTGTGTGTGTGTGTGTGTTAGTTACTGGAGATTGAACCCAGGGGCTTTTTACCTCTGAGCTATACCCCCAGCCCTATTTTATTTTTTATTTTGAAACAGGGCCTCACTAAGTTGCTGAGGCTGGCCGAGAACCTATAGTCCTACTGTTTCAGCCTCCCAAGTACTGGGATTATGGGCATGTGTCATCAAGCCCAGGTGAAAATTTTATTTGTTCAATGACTGTATAGTATGCCCTAATTTAAACATTGGTCACAGTATTTTGCTAAGACGAGATGCAAATTTCATGAAGAAAGTCAAGCAAGCCAGAAAGACATTTTAGACATGGATGAGCAGAAGGCTCACACACACCTGAGCAGCTGTGTGTTTATTTCCCTCACACCCCTTCCTCCCAGGGCCAGGGAGGGACCCTTTGAACTTTGGCTCAGTATGGGAGGGGAGTGTTCAGGACTTACTGGGGGATTCCATGGGCCACACCTTCTTAAGTCACCAGCAGCAACGCCTCATGTAGACTGATGCCACACCCACCTCCTGGGTTCTGTGTTGGCACCCCTGCTCCCCAGGCATACACCTGTCCCCATAAGTCACCCCTAGGTTGTATCCAACCACCAAGTGCTCTCAACTGTGGGAATTGTTGGATTGGGAAGACAGGTGAAAAAGAAGATGCTTTGCTCAGAACCAGGGATGCAACTAGTACTTGAAGCTCTCAGTTTTACTTGGTAGGTCATCAAGCCAATTCTTTTCCCTCCTTTCCTCCCTCCCTCTGTCCCTAAGATGTTTATACAAATGTTTAGCAGCATGCAAACCAGTGTTACTGTTGTTCTCTGCGCTAATAAGGAACGGTATGCCGGCACCCTTTCTCTATCCCAGCCACCTTCTCCCCTGCTTCTCCCAGACTAAGTTTCCCTCACTTTCTATGAAAGCTTCAGAGACACAAAAAGTGGCCCATCCTTTTTCAAATGGCAGGCACTCCCTGACTTGGTAAGTCCGGAAGCTCTAAGGATGGAACAAGTTGATTTCCAGGGTGAAGGACTTTCACCTGGGCGCTAGTTCCTTCTATGTGACTCTGCCCTGGCACTGAGCTCAGTCTGAAAGATCCCCAGATTCCTCAGAACCCCTAATCCAATAACCCTTCACCTACAGCTAATGTCTGCAAGTGAGGCAGCTGATGCTCAGAGAGAGAAGGAAGTTGTGCAACCATGTGGTCATTAGAGCAGGGAAGGGAAGCCGGTCATCATTTGCTAAATTCTAGGCATCTAGTGATGGGGCAACTTAAGATTGGGTATTTTAGCCAGGCATGGTGGCTCACACCTGTAATCCCAGTACTGGGGAGACAGGAGGATTATAGATTCAAGGCCAGCCTCAGCAACTTAGGGAGACCCTCTGCAACTTAGCAAGACCCTGTTTCAATATTTAAAAAATTAAATGGGCTAGGGTATAGCCCAGAGTAGAATGCCCTTGGGTTCAATCCCTAGTACCCCCCCAAAAAATCAGATGTTTTTACCTATACATGATAAATGTTCTCCTGTGAAGACATGTAGAGAATAAAATAACCACCTATGCATTGAAGGACTGGATACTTAAAGGAATTGAAAAGTACTTTGCTATTCCATATGAAATATGTTCTTATAACCGCATCAGGGCTTGAGGTCTCTGGGCAGTCCCTGCCAACAAGAAAGAGCAGGTTCTCTAGTCGGTTATGTAATCCCAATTTTTCCAGTAGCCACATTTCCTAAAGTAAGAAGAAATTGATTTAATTAGTATTTTATTTAACTAAGATATCCTAAATATTATAATATTAAAATATTGATATCAATATGTCGAATGTTGATTCCGCGTGCAATCTATGGTTTAAAACTATTAAAAGAGTTTATATTGTTTTTTCCTACTGTTTTCAAAATTTAGTGTTCATTTTGCTGTTATGACATGTCTCAGTTCAGACTAGCCCCATTTCAAGGGCCCAGCAGCCACGTTGGAGAGTACTACCGTATTGAATATAATAGCACAAGAGCATTTCATTATCGCCAGAGGGCTGGGGACGTAGCTCAGTGGTGGAGCTCTTCCTATCATGCGTGAGGCCCTGCATTCAGTCCCTAGTACTGCAGGGAAAAATAACCACACAAAGACCTGAATAAAAAGAGAATCCTGCACCAGACTTCCGAAGGTTCTAGTTCTGGAGAGAGTCTAACCCCAGTGATCTAGAGTGGGGGCCAGGAATATTGATTTTCAACAGGAATCCCAGGTGGTTATAAGATACATGTTCCTCAGACTACACACAGCTAAATGCCCTGATTTAGGAGTCAGAACTGCACGGGTTCATGTCCAAGATCCACCATTTAGGAGCTGTGGAAATTAGTGACTTCTGCTTTCTAGGTCTGTCTCCTCACCTGCAAGGTGGAGCACTTCCCTGGAGCAATTCTGGATCAAGTGCCCATGTAGAGACTTATGGGTATTGAATGGGTATGGTTGAAAGCCTCAACACCGTACCTGTCATGTGTGTAATAATGGCAGCTCTTAGCTATCTGAATTCACTTCACCCCGAGCTGTCCCCATTTCATGGGTGAGATGTCTCTCCATCCTCCCTCTCAGGCTTTCTGTGCTCCCCTCCACCATGGTCCATCGTGCTCTGCTGTCAGCATTGCTTGCTAGCCTGTGTCCTTGACATAACGGAGGGCAGATCTGGCTGTTGTGCATTTCCATACCCCTGTGCCTCACACACAGGTGCTTAGCATACATAGTTTTTTTAGAAACGGAACTAAAATTGATCAACCGGGTTTCCTCTAGTGAAGCAAAACTCTTTCCCTCAAGGTCTCTGTAGAAAAGAAATGTATAAATACAAAGTGGCGCATGGCACTGTTCTGACCCTCTTCCTTACAGTCTGTCACAGAAAGCTTTGCCACCTTGATCCATGGCTTAAAAGTGCAACACCTGACAGATGACGTCATTCAGAGGAGCAAGAGGATGATTCTGGATACCCTGGGCACTGGGTTCCTGGGAACCAGCACAGAAGTGTTTCACAAAGCCAGCCAGTACAGTAAAGTAAGACACAAAGTTTAAAGATTACACCAAGCCTGTGTGTGTGCCTACTCTGGGGTAGACCCAGAGGTACATGTACGTGTCCTATTTATTCTATGCTTAGCTTTCTAGATAATGCTCAAAGTATATACCATTGTTCAGTATAGTTTTATGATTCTATTTTATTTTCTGATTTTAAATTTTATCCACAGCCTTTACTAAGTTACCACCTTAAAACCATTCACTAGTCATATCTTCCAACTTATTATTATGCCTGAAAGCGCATTTTAACCTGAGTCTTAGGAACAAAAGCACCTGCCACAGACCATTTGTTCATGCAAAGACTTTAGGATTCTCCCGAGAAAAGGCTGGTGGAGTAAGTACTCAGAGCAGCACAGGTGTGCACATGGCGGTGTAGCAGCCACCCTCCACAGGATGAGCTTGGTGTAGACAGCTAATCTACCAGCCCCGGTATTTACCCTCAGAGTAAATTCAGGCTCACTCCCCTAGAGCACTTCTGGACCAAGATCTGGGATGGAGCAATACCATCTCTTCCCCCTTCCACAGATAAGGCTGTAGATTCTTCCACATGGAAGACAGAATTCCAGCGATGAAGGCTTCTATCTAGCACAAGGGTTCAAATAAGGACTGTTACTAGAATGTCTCCAAAACCCGTAGAACCGCTCTTGAAATCCTGACTTGGTATATTGTGCTCACTCTCTGTTTCGCTGATTGATATTCTTCTGTTCCAGATCTACAGTTCCAATATTCCCAGCACGGTTTGGGGTCAGCCAGACTTCAGGCTCCCGCCTACGTATGCTGCTTTTGTGAACGGCGTGGCTGTAAGGATGTTCACACGTCTTTTTAACTATTAGACAATCATAATAATTTTAGAGCCAAGAAATATCTTAAAAGTTGCCTAACTTCCTCATTTTACATATGATTTCATTGAAGTTCAAAGAGAGAAAGTGGCCTGTCCTCTCTCCTGGGTAGTAATTTCAAATTTCATGTTTTTATAATAAATTGATGGAAGGAGTTAGATTTAAAAACCACCCCCAAGGTATCCCAACTCTCAGCTTTGAATGTATATACCAAAAAACATGACCCCAGCATCCAGACACAATGCCTTCTCTGTTGTGGAAACCAGTTTTCTCCAGGAAAGTTCTCTTTATCCACTCAACAGACAATTGAGAAAGAAACAATGTCCATATGGTGTCTATATTTCCTTTTCTTTTTTTATTTTTGGCACTGGGGATGGAACCCAGGGGCATTCTACCTCTGAACTACACTCCCAGCTCTGTGTGTGCGTGTGTGTGTGTGTGTGTGTGTGTGTGTGTGTGTGTGTGTGTTACTGGGGATTGAGCCCCGAAGCACTCTACTTCTTAAATCTCTTTTTTTTTTTTTTTGCGTT
>PVJS01043807.1:0-16916 GCA_004027185.1 Glis glis | reverse complement strand
CTCCTCTTCCTCCTCCTCCTCCTCCTCCTTCTTCTTCTTCTTCTTCTTTTTTTCTTCTCCTCCTCCTTCAGATTTAACCCAGGGTCACTCTACCTATGAGCTACACCCCTAGTCCTTTTTATTTTTTATTTTGAAACAGGGTCTCACTAAGTTGCTCAGGGTCTCACTAAATTGCCAAGGCCAAATTGGTTGGCATACAGAAAAGCTTCTGATATTTTTTCCTTCATTATACTTTATTTTGAAACCGGGTCTCACGAAGTTGCGGAGGGCCTCACTAAGTAGAGAGAGCGATAAAGACAGGGAGACAGAGAGAGAGAGAGAGAGAGAGAGAGAGAGCTGAGGCTGGCCGCGAACCCGGATCCTCCGGTCTCTGCCTCCCAAAGTACTGGGATAACAAGCGTGCGCCACCAGCCCGGCCAAGCTTCTGATTTTTTAAGATTGATTTTGTATCCAGATACTTTGCTGAATTTCTTGATCAGTTCTATGAGCCTTTTAGTTGAGTTTGTTGGATCTTGTAAGTATAATATCATGTCATCTGCAAATATAGTTTCAGTTCCTCTTTTCCTATTTGTACTCCTTTTATTTCCTTCTCTTGCCTTTTTGCTCTGGCTAGAGTCTTTACTATATTGAAAAGGAGTGGTGACAGCGGACATCCTTGTCTTGTTCCTGTTTTTAAAGGGAACTCTCAAAGTTTTTCCTCATTCAGTATGATGCTGGCTGTGGGCCTAATGTATATTGCCTTATGATGTTGAGGTACGTTCCTTCTATTCCAATTCTCTGCAGTGTTCTTATGCTTTTTCAGCATCAATTGAAACGATCATGTGATTTTTTCTTTAGTTCTGTTTATGTGGTGGATTACATGGATTGTTTTTAGTATGTTGAACCAGCCTTGCATCCCTGGGATGAACCCGACTTGGTCATGATGTATGATTTTCGTGATGTGGTTTTGAATGCGCGTTGCTAGTATTTTGTTTAGAAGTTTTGTGCCTAAGTTCATCAACGATATAGGTCTGTAGTTTTCTTTTCTTGAGCTGTCTTTGTTTGGTTTTGGTATTAGTGTGATGCTGGCTTCATAGAATGTGTTTGGGAGAGTCCCATTTTTTCTATTTCACGGAATAGATTGAAGAGTATTGGGATTAGTTCTTCTGAAAAGGTTATATAAAATTCACTTGGGAAACCATCTGGACCTGGGCTTTTCTTTGATGGTAGGCTCTTTATTGCTGCTCAATCTCGTTAATTGCTATTGGTCGATTTAAATTTTCTATGTCTTCTTGATTCAACTTAGGAAGGTTGTATGCATCTAGGAATTTGTCAATTTCTTCTAGGTTTTCCATTTTGTTGGAGAATAGTTTTTCAAAGTAGTTTCTGATTATCCTCTGGATTTCCATGCTGTCGGTGGTAATATCACCTTTTTCATCTCTTATTTTTGTAATTTGGGTTGATTCTTTCTTTTGGTTAGGTTGGCTAGTGGTTTATCTATCTTATTTATTTTTTCAAGGAACCAGCTTTTGGATTTGTTGATTTCTACTTCGTTAATTTCTGCTCTGATTTTAATAATTTCCTGTCTTTTACTAGCTTTGGGGTTAGGCTATTCCTGTTATTCTAGAGCTTTGAGGTGTGTCATTAGGTTATTTATTTGGTGATTTTCAGTTCTTATGTGGGCACTCAGTGCTATGAATTTTCCTCTTAATACAGCCTTCAGGTTGTCCCAGAGATTTTGTGTCTCTATTTTCATTTGTTTCTAGGAATTTCTTGATTTCTCCCCTTATTTCTTCTTTTACCCATTCCTCATTCAGCAATGTGGTATTCAGTCTCCATGTGTTTATGAGGATTCTCTGGGTCTTCTTATAGTTGATTTCTAGTTTCATTGAATCATTATGGTCTGAAAAGATGCAAGGCATTATGTCACATTTTTTGAACTTGCTAGTATTCACTTTGTAGCCTAGGATATGGTCTATTATTGAGAAAGTTCCATGAGCAGCTGAAAAAAAATGTGAATTCAGCTGCAGCTGGGTGGAATATTCTGTATGTCTACTAGGTCCATTAGGTTTATGGTGTTCCTTAGGTCTGAGGCATGTTTACTGACCTTTTGTCTTTAGGATCGATCTAGTGGTGTGAGAGGTGTGAAGTTTCCCAGCATTATTGTATTAGGATCTATGTGTGATTTAATGTCGTGAAGAGTTTCTTTTATGAAAGTGGTTGCACCTATGTTTGGAGCATAAATGTTAGCTATTGTTATATTCTCTTGCTGGATTATTCCTTTTACCAGTAATAATGACCTTCTTTGTCTCTTCTGATAAGTTTAGATCTGATATCATAATTACTACTCCTGCTTGTTTTCGAGTTCCATTAGCATGGATTACCTTGCTCCATCCCTTCACCTTTAGTTTGTGTGTATCTTTACTTTTAAGGTGTGTTTCTTGCAGGCAGCATATAGATAGATGCGATTTTTAATCCATTTTGCCACCTTATGTCTTTTGATTGAGGAGTTGTCATTTATATTCAGCGTGATTATTGAAAGATGGGCTTTCATTCCTAACATTTTGAGTTTTAATTTGTGTTTAAGGTGGTGTTTGTTCTTTGCCTAACTGTTTGATGGAAATCACTTTCTCTGGTTCTGGCGTTTCCTTATTATTTCTTCTTTGTAATTAATCTCTTTGAGCATTTTTCTAGTGCTGGTTTGGAAGACATAAAGTTTTTCAGCTTCTGTTTGTCATGGAAGGTTTTTATTTCTCCATCAAATTTGATAGATATCTTTCCTGGGTAGACAAATCTTGGCTGGAGGTTGTTTTCTTTCAGAGTTTGGAATATGTCGCTCCAGGCCTTCCTGGCTTTCATGACTTGTTTTGGAAGGTCGGGAGTGATTCTTATTGGTTTGGCTCTGAATGTTACTTGCTGTTTTGCTTTCACTGCCTTTAATATTCTCTCCTTGGCCTCTACATTAGTCAGTTTGATTATTATGTGGCGTGGTGAACCTCTTCTCTGATCCTGTCTATTGGGGGTTCTATATATTTCCTGTACCTGTGTATCAACCTCTCTTTCTAGGTTTGGAAAATTTTCTAATATTACTTCTCTGAATAGATTATTGATTCCTTTAGTTTCAGCTTCTAATCCCTCTTCTATGCCTATTATTCTTATGTTTGCTCTTTTAAGACTGGCTGAGATCTCCTCAATGTCCAATTCATGCTGTTGAATTGTTTTTTTCTAATTTATATACTATGTGTTCATTTTTGGAGAGGTCATCTTCCAAGAGTGAGATTTTGTTTTCCATGTGGTCTAGTCTATTGTTGATGGTCTGTATTGATGCCTTCATTTCAATTATTACATCCTTCACTTCCTTCAGAGCTTCTTTTTTATTCCTGCTTATTTGATCCTTCATTTCTATCAGGTCTCTCTGAATTCTTTTCAGAAATCCTGTATCATTTCCTCTATTGAAGTTCTGAATTGTCCTTCTGGCAATCTTCGCACTTCTTGTTGGCGGGTTCTGTTGTTGTGGGATTGTGGGGGCTCATTGTTTCTTTGTTATTCTTCCTTTTCATGATTTCAGGTTTCTTATGTTTATACCTTTGTTGCTTTTGGTAGTTCTCTCTCTCTCACTCTGTAGGTATCCTATGTCTATTCCCTCTCCCTTTATGTTTTTTTATCTTGGAGGTAGATAGTTGCTACTAAGTTCCTGAATGGCTATTCTTACTTGCTCGGTATAATGTCCATTTGCAGGCCTAATTCTTGGTCTCATTCAGTGATTGGGACCATTCCTGGTGCCTCTCATGACCTGTGCAAGTGACCAGTGCTGCTATTGCCCTTCTCACTGCAAGCATGGGTCTCCGTGGGTCTCTACTTGGGCTGTCCCTATGTCTCTCTCTATCTACACCTATGGCAGGTGTTCACCAGCAGGGGTCCCTGGGCTTGTGTCTCTCTTTGCCTACAGAAGCAGCGGGTGTCACCTTGTCCTGATTCTTTGCAAACATGGAACTCCACGTTTTCCACAGAGAGGGCTGGTTTGGTCCCGTTTTCCCCAGGTACCACAGTTGTATGTCCTGTGGTGCTCCCCGGGGACTCTACAAGGGTTCTGCAACCTGTGGGCTTCAAGTCTGTCCCACTCAAATGTCACCAGGGACTGTCTGCTTATCCATGCATCTAGCACATCCCACAGCAGAACCCACTCCCACCTTTGCTGGAACAATCCGCACTGTCCCAGACACCATGAGTCCCTGTGGAGGTGCTGGGTGGTCTCCCCCGGGGCAGCTCGTTGACTTATGGTCTCCTTGAGTGCCTCTCTTAATCTCTGGAGGGGCTCAGTCGGTGCTGCAGGTTCTGGTCAGGCCTCTGGGCCCAGGGGACTCTGCCGAGTATGGATCGAACTGCTGCTCACATCCGTTGCTGATGCTCTGCAGTGCTGGTTTTAGAAGACCTCCCTGGCTTCCTTGTTGGTGGCCTGCAGAAGCCGCAATGCCAGTTGCTGTTGGCACAGTCTGATCAAGATGGCACTGCTGCTGCTTCTGCCAATGCAGGAGTCCGGGTCTGTGTCACGCATGGAACGCCTACACTGCTGCTATTCTGCAGCTGTTGGACTCACAACAGGTCACTGGCATCTCCATTGGTCTTGTGCAGGAGCCACAATGCTGGTAGCCACCAGAAAAATCCTGTCAAGATGGCGCCGCTGCAGCTGCTGTCACAGCCGCCGTTTGGTCTCTTCAGTTGTCCACTGTTTGATCAGATTGTTTTCTTAGTGTAAAGCCTTTTAAGTTCTTTGTATATTCTAGATATTAGACCTCTGTCAATGTGATAGTTTGCAAAGATCCTCTCCCATTCCATAGGCTTTCTCTTAAGGCTCTTGTTTGTACTTTAATGCTATCCCACTTATTAATTCTTGTTTTAATTTCCTTTGCTTTGGAGGTCTTGTTGAGGAAGTTTCAGGAATTGTTATGCCTCCTGCATGGTTCTTATTGCTGAGAATTGCTTTGGCTATTCTGGGTCTTTTGTTTCTCCATATGAAATTAATGACTGCTTTTTTTAGATTTGTGAAAAATGATGTTGGTATTTTGATAGGGATTGCATTGATTCTGTAGGTCATTTTTGACAGGATGGCCATTTTGATAATATTTGTTCTGCCTATCCAAGAGCAGGGGAGATCTTTCCATATTCTAAGATCTTCTATTTCTTCAGTGTTCTATTTATTCCTAGGTATTTGATTGGTTTTGAAGTTATTGTGAATGGAATTGTTTTCAGGATTTCTCTCTCAGTGGAATCATGTTTGTCATATATGAAAGCTACTGATTTTTTTAGGTTAATCTTGTATCCGGTTACTTTGCTGAATTTGTTGATCAGCTCTAGTAAATTTTTGATTGAGTTCTCTGGGTCTTCTAGATATAGGATATCATCTGCAAATAAAGATAATTTTAATTCTTTTCCTATTTGAATTCCTTTTATATACATCTCTTGTCTTATTGCTCTGGCAAGAGTTTCAAGGACTATGTTGAAAAGGAGTTGTGATAGTGGGCATCCTTGTCTTGTTCCTGATTTTAAGGGGAATTCTGGCAATTTTCCCCCATTCAATATGATGTTGGCTTTTGGTTTCTTATATATTGACTTAATGATGTTGAGGTATGTTCCTTCTATTCCGATTTTCTGTAGAGCTCTTAACATGAATGGGTGTTGAATTTTGTCAAATGCTTTTTCCGCATCTATTGAAATGATCATGTGATTTTTGTTTTTAGTTCGGTTTATGTGGTGAATAACATGTATTGTTTTGCGTATGTTGAACCAGCCTTGCTTTCCTGGAATGAAGCCAACTTGGTCATGGTGTATGATTTTTCTCAATATGGTTTTGAATGTGCATGGCTAGTATTTTGTTTAGAATTTTTGCGTCTATGTTCATTCATGGTATTGGTCTGTAATTCTCTTTTCTTGAGGTATCTTTATTTGTCTTTGGTATTAATGTGATGTTGGCCTCATAAAAGGAATTTGGGAGAATTCCATCTCTTTCAATTTCACAGAATAGCTTGTGAAGTATTGGTTTTAGTTCTGTAAAGGTTTTGTTGAATTTGATTGGAAAACCATCTGGACCTGGGCTTTTCTTTGTTGGCATACTTTTTATTGCTGTTTCTATCTCTGTGCCTGCAATTGGTTGATTCAGGTTTTCTGTATCCTTTTGGTTCAATTTAGGTAGATTGTATGTGTCTAGAAATCTTTTGATTTCTTCCATGTTTCACATTTTAATGGAATATAAGTTTTCAAAGTAGTTTCTTATGATCCTCTGGATTTCTCCACTATCTGTGGTGATGTCTCCTTTTTCATTTCTGATTTTGGTAATTTGGGTTGATTCTCTTCTTCTTTTGGTTAGGTAAGCTAGTGGTTTGTCAATCTTGTTAATCTTCTCAAAGAACCAACTTCTTGTTTTGTTGATTCTTTGTATTGTTTTTTATTCTCTATTTCATTAATTTCTGCTCTGATTTTAGTTATCTCCTGCCTCCTACTGGCTTTGGGATTAGACTGTTCCTATTTTCAAGATCCTTGAGGTGTGTCATTAGGTTATTTATTTGGATGTCTTCTGTTTTTCTTATATGGTCACTCGGTGCTATAAATTTTCCTCTTAACACTGCTTTTAAAGTGTCCCATATATTTTGGTATGCCATGTTTCTATTTTCATTTAATTCCAGGAATATTTTATTTCTCCACTTATTTCTTTTCTGATCCTTTCTTCATTCAGAAGTGTATCATTTAGTCTCCATGTACTTATGTGATTATTTTAGTCTTCCTGTTGTTAATTTCCAGTTTCATTCCATCGTGATCTGAGAAGATGCAGGGAATTATATCACATCTTTTGAATTTGCTGGTACTTGCTTTGTGACCCAGTATGTAGTCTATTTTGGAGAATGTTCCATGGTTTACTACGTCTTAATACTGCCACTTTGGGACCAAGCCTTCAGCTTGCACATCAAAACCATAGCATATATACAGTCTCAGTTTACTGAGACCGAGGGAGTTCCCAGGACATGGAACTTTAAACCTGAAACTGGGTAAGTCCCAGGCGAACTTGAATAAATTGGTCATTCTACTGAATGAGAGGATCGATTTCAAAGAGGAGAGACACTTTTCCCCCCAAGACTATAGAAAAGGAGGCCCCTGTGACTTGTAAGTAGCTAGAATATATGCTAAATGAGATTAGTCAGTTACAAAAATATGAAAGGTTGGCTGTTTTCCCTTATATATGAAAAGCTAGGGTAAGAAATTGAGACATAGGAGGGACTCTAGACAAAGGAGGAAAAACCCTAGTGGAGTGAAGGAGGAAGGCAGGAGGGGGGAGGGAGACTCAATGAGGCAAACACTTCAATGGACATGATGTACATACACAAATTTATCAATGACAATCACTGTGTCATGCACCAGGAAGGCAAGGGAGTGGGGTAGGAGCTGGGGGAGGGTTCACCATGTGCTGTGTGCATTTATGCTTCTATCACTCTGAATGTCGTCACGATGTAAGATTTCAAGGCACCAATAAAAAACCTAAAAAATAAAAATCCTAAAAATAAAGATGGAGAAAACCTCAGATGAGTAAAGAAGGTGACCTAATTGAGGGATATGGGAGGGGGGAAGAGGGAAACACCCTAATGTGCAGGATGTACATACACAAATATATCAAAGTCTACTACTATGCTGAGCAGGAGAAGGAGGAAAGGGGGAGGGAATGGGGGTGGGAATTGGGGGAGGGCTAATTGACTGATGCGTGCATGTATGCTTCTATCACCCTGAAACCCATCAAGATGTATGATTACAATGCACCAATTAAAAAAATTACAATAAAGAAAAGAAAACCCAGATAGTTTGTATAGAGCACATAAAAAATAAATTAAAAAAAGATGAGACCCCTGGTATTTGGGCAAATGAGTTGCTCATCACTAAAAATTGATGAATAAAAGCTGGGATTTGAATTCAGCTTTAGCTGAATTCTCTACCCGTTTCTTATCATTACTCCCTGAAGGAGCTTATGTAATTGGTCTTAGAGTGGCTGCCTTCACTAAAAACAGTGACTTTTGGCTTAGTTCCAAAGGTGCTTGGGATCGATGGGTAACTGGAAGTGGGATTAAGCTCGGCATCTCTGCTTCAATTTGTGTTTGTCTTCAGGTGTGAATCATTTAAGGGGGGTTCCTCTAAAAACTAGTAATATGAGGCTTATTCGCCCTAAGCTTGTAATCCTAATACTTGGGAGGCGGAGACAGGAGAATCTCAGGTTAGAGGTCAGCTTCAGCAATTTAGCAAGACCTTCAGCAACCTAGAGAGACACTGTTTCAAAACGAAAAGGGCTCAAAGGTGTAGCTCAAAGGTAGAATGCTTCTGAGTTCATTCCTTAATACAAAAAAAATGTTATCTGCAGCTACCAAGTAGAATCAGAACAGAGAGCACAATTTGACCAAGACTGCTTAATGATGCACACCTCTCACCCTGTCCCCAATTCTTCCTCTATTTACTGAAGCTCCAGTCAGCACCCCATAAACAGGGCTGAGACGCTGCTTCTTACTATGCCTTTCTGACAAGGCCATAGTGATTAAAGTTCCTTTCCTGCCTTAAAATTCCTTTAATGGCCTTTTCTGTTTGATGTTTGGAGGAAGTGGCCGGACCTGGTTTGTTGTTGGCCCCTGGAGTCAGGCCTATAGCTTAAAACTTGGGTAACATACATAAAATATGTACACAAGTAGAGTTTGGGGTTGTTTGTTTTTGTCTTTGTTTCTGTGGTGCTGGGAAGTCCAACCCAGTACCTCAACATGCCAGATGAGGCTCTGCCACTGAGCTACATCTTCACCCCTAGAAATTGGGGTTTATTTTGTTTTTTTAGTACTGGGAATTGAACCCAGGGATGTTCTACCTCTGAGCTACACCCCAGTCCAATTTTATTTTTTGTTTTGAATCGGGGTCTTGCTAAGTTTCTGAGAGTCTCACTAAGTTGCTGAGGCTGGGTTTGAACCTGTGATCCTCCTGTCTTGGCCTCCTTAGTGCTGGGATTACAGGCATGCGCCACCGCACCCAGCCTAGAAAGTGTTTTTAAACAATAGAAGAATTTTTCCATTTGGACAGTTCTTTTTAGATTACAAAGCACTTCCACATAATTCTTATGAATACCAGTTATCTCCTCAAATCAGCAATATTTCCGGATTTTGTGGTTCTTTCAAAACAGTGCTTGATAAATGCTTGTGTAATTCATTCAAAAAGTATTTAGCAAAGGCTCCCAGTGTTCTGGGCATTGTGCCACATGTGGACATTGAGACAAAGGAAATATCCCCTACCTTCAAGTGCATCACAGTAAAGTAGAGGAAACCAGGAAGTGGGGAAACAGACTGACCAAGTCTGCTGTAAGAGTCACATTAGAGGGGGGTCCAATTCAGGATTGCGGTCAGTCCCCGAGAATGAGGATGGACACATGAATGAATGAGGACCAAAGCTGGGCCCCTTAACTACCTGAATACTTGTGAATGCTCCAAATCAATGTAAATTATTGTGCATTGAGCTCCTGCTCCATGTCTATTACACTGAAATCACCATATTGGTACACATTGCCATGAATTAGATCAGGAGTCAGTCAGCTTATTTTGGAAAGAGCAGGATAGTAGATATGTTTAGCTTTGCTGGCTATATACAGTTTGTACAGCAGCTACTCCACCCTGTAGAAGCAGTCTTAATCAATATGTAATCAAATGGGTATGGCTGTGTACCCATAAAAACATTTGTCCCCAAGGCCATAGGTTTCCAACCTCTAGAATTAGACAAAGTTATCGATCTAATGGAGTTGACATCTCGGTCCATCCTACTCTGAATCCACTTGCAGCTGCCTTGCCACACACCTGTCATTGTGTTCTCTCCTAATCATTTTTGCTCAATCGGCTTGGAGAGGCTCCCCCATCCTCTACTTATCTGATATCCGCCGAACATCTCGGCAAGCCTAACCTCTACTGCAGGATTCACTTCCAATGTTGGTCAGCTTTCCATCACTGTGACAAAATACCCGACATTAACAACTTCAAAGAGGAAAGGTTTGTTTTAACTTGTTTCATGGTTTCAGTCCATGGTCTCTTGGCCCCATTGTTTGGGGTGTGTGGAGAGTCAGAACATCATGGCGGGGAGTATGTGGTGATAAAAAGCTGCTTTCGTCATGGCAGTCGAGAAGCAAAAAGAGACAGAGAGGAAGGAGCTCAGACCCCAATATCCCCTTCAGGAGCAGGCTCCCAGGACCTAATTTCCTTCCACTAGGCTCCACCTCCTAAAGTTACCACAGGCTGGCTCATGGCCTTTATATTTCTCAAAACTGGACATTTTCTTTTTCTGTGTTTCTTTTATTTCTTTTTTTTTTTTTGCAGTGCTAGGGATGAAACCCAGGGTCTCATGCTAGGCAAGAGCTCTGCCACTGAGCTATAAGCCCTCATAATTGGGCAATTTACAAGTGCTTCGATATAACTTTTTTTTGCGGTATTGGGGATTGAATCCAGTGGCATTCTACTTCTGAGCTACACCCCCAGCCATATTTTTTATTCTTTATTTTGAAACAGGGTCTCACTAAGTTGCAGAGGGCCTCACTAAGTAGCTGAGGCTGGCCGTGAACCCAGATCCTCCTGTCTCAGCCTCCCAAGTACTGGGATTACAAGCGTGCACCACCACGCCCGCCCCCAATATAACTTTTTTATAACCCATGTAAATATTAGATATATCTTCTCTTAAGAGCCTTAGGAGAAAAAAATTTACCTGC
Organism: Glis glis; assembly: GCA_004027185.1. Lineage (NCBI taxonomy): Eukaryota > Metazoa > Chordata > Mammalia > Rodentia > Gliridae > Glis > Glis glis. The sequence continues at coordinate 6,181 of PVJS01043807.1, read as the reverse complement.
CCCATGGCTAAAAAACTTGGAGCCTCAATTATTCATTCACGTGTTGCAGTCAGCCCACATTTGTTTTGGATGATGCATTGATCTTGAGAAAAAGGAAGAGACTAGGTAAACTCATTCTAAACAATGCTGGGGAGCAATGTGTGGCAGCTGAGTGGGTTTATATTCAGGTGTATTTTGTCTTAGTCTACTCTGCTTTTATAACAAATGTAATAATTCCCAATTGTTCTGTCTTTAATTAGCAAAATAAGATCACTGTACAAGAGAAGTCCTTGTGAGGGAGTTACAGTGGGAGGCACTGCCGCTCACCATTTAACAAGGACAGAGTTGAGATTTACTGTTTAAAACGACATCAGCCTCCAGTACAGCATGTCCAAGATGGTCACTCAACAAATGCCACACGGTCTCACTCAGAAGTGGAATATTAAAAAACATTTTCATCTCACAGATGGAGAGAATAGAATCAGTTGTGGTCAGAGGCTAAGGAGGAGGCAGTTGGCCAGGAGAAATAACTTCTAATCATTGATAGCACAATTATGGTAGACAACAATTCATTGTCTATTTCAAAATAGCTAATAAAGAATATCGTGATGCTCCCGACACAAAGAAATGATAGAAGTTGGAAGTAACGCATATGCCAATAAGTCTGACCAGCTTGTTACACGTCGCACGTGTGTGTTGAAATATCACATAAATGTGGTATTTCACATATCCATAAATGTGAGCTCCATAAATACTCCATAAATGTGAGCAATTATGCAGCCATCAAAATTTCTTTAATATTTTTTAAAATACTGTCATTCAAATGCCCATGAAGTCTGAGAAAACTAAATGGTTGCCAAAAGAGAGAATTGGGGCTCATCACTTTACCAGATGGAATTGGAGAGAGAAAAGCCCACCTGGACCTCCGCTCATGGTATTTCCTGTCTTTGCTTTATAAAAGCAATTGGGAAAAGTTAGGAAGGTGTTTTGACTTTTTATATATACCTATATATCCCCCATCATTGGTCCTAACTCAGCCAGCACTTTTTTTAAGGTACCTGGGGCATTCTACATCCAAACTAAATCTCCAACCCTTTTTTAAAATTTTTTAAACAAGGTCTTGGTAGGTTGCTGAGGACCTCCACAAGTTGCTGAGGCTGGCCTCAAGCCTGTGATCCTCCTGTCTCAGTCTCCCAAGTAGTGGTGTATGCTACCATGCCCAACTCAGCCAGCTCTTCCTTATCCTTCAGATTTTAACTCAGATGTCACTTCTTCAAACAGGACTTCCCTAAACAATCAAAGTAATAACTATTCAGTATAATCGCCTATTTTCTACTAAACATTTAATTCAGTGAATTAGTATCTGGCTTAAATGTTGACTTGTTTACAGCCTGTGCACCCCCCTCCCCATTAAGGATGTAAGCCACGTGAATACAGGAATCCTTCTTCCTTGTTCACTGTTGTTTCCATAGCAACTAGCACAGTTCCAAGGGCAGGGGTGATACCCAGGAAAGATGTCTACATGCATGAATTAGGAATCCACTAGGGCAAAGTAAAGTCGAACCCTGGTCTCACACCATTCACAAAAGTAAGTTCCAGATAGATTATGGATTATGTTGGAAATAATATGAGAAAAGTGTTTAGTTTTATAACTTTGAGTTCACAAAGGCCTTCTTTGAACAAGATCCCTGAAAAATAAAAGAAATTTGGGCATAAGATTTTAATTTAACTACAAAAATTTAAAAATAAATTCTCACATTTATGCCTCCAACAACAACAACAACAATAATAATAATAATAATAAAGTTAAAAAATAATGCAACATCATTGGATAAAAAAATTAAAAACTAATATCCTACAAAAATGAAAGATAAGTAATGTTCTGATTCTAGAAAATAGGTGAAAATGGATATTTTCCTACATTGCTGATAGAAATGTACTTTGGCAGGGCATGGTGGCACATGCCTGTAATCCCAGTACTTGGGAGGCTGAGACAAGAGGATCTCAGGTTTGAGGGCAGCCTCAGCAACTTAGTGAGACCCTGTTTCAAAAATAAAATAAAAATAGAGCTGGGAATGTAGCTCGGAGGTAGAAGAGTCCCCAGTACAGCAAAACAAATAAATAAATAAATAAATAAATAAATAAATAAATAAATATAAAAAAGAAATATACTTTGTGAAAGCTCACTGGAAGCATAAATGGAAATATCTAAGTCTTAAATGTTCATACGTTTAAATTCACAAATTCTTCTTTGATGTCTCACTAAATAAATATTTACATGTGAATACAAACATATACACTTAAGAACCTTTGAAAGAGTAAAAACTTGAAAATAATCAAGTAAATTTAATGCATGGATATTATAAAACATACACTGAAATTAAGAAAAATTGATTAAATCTACATATTGGCATGCAATATGTTTTAAGATTTATTGAAGGGTGTGATGACGCACATCTGTAATCCCAGTAGTTGGGAGGCTGAGACAGGAGGATCACACTTTCAAGGCCAGCCTCAGCAACTTAGCGAGGCCCTCAGCAACTTAGTGAGACCCTGTTTCAAAATAAAGGATAAAAAATAGGGCTAGGGTTGTAACTCAGAGGTAGAATGCTTAGAAATGCATGAGCGACTCACTTAGATGTCTGGCATTCAGGGTCTCGGGGAGGACGCAGGAGGTAGGGTGGTGTTTTACATGCTACTCCATCTTTTAATGTTTGAATCCTTTATGGTAACACTATTTGTGTATTAATTGGGTAAAATAAAAGACAGTCAAAGAAAACCATTAAATGAGTAACAAAGACTCTAATTGCCCAGTAAAAATTTTAAGTGATTCTCTTTCTTACAAAGCAGAAATAAACATTTAGGAAATGGAATGGGGAAGGGGAATCCTATCTATGATGATGACAATAATAAAATGACTAATAAATAAATGTAACAAGAACTGTGGCGGTGTACCTACCCCCAGCACAGTTGCTTGGCTCACTGGTATTGACCCAAGAGAAATGCAATATGGATCCACAAAAAAACCTGTTGAAATGTGGTTATAGCAGCTTCATTCATGAGAACCCCAAACCAGAAACAGCTCACTTGTCCATCAACAGGTGAATGTATAAAAAATATTGTAGAATAAAACATTGTAGTTATGCATCAAATTAAAAAAACTGCTTCTATACACAATTGCATGCGTGAACAAAAGAAGCCAGACATGAAATTGCATTTGTGTTGAAGGTCTGGAACCTGTGTCACAAATCTCTGGGGTGACAGAAATCAGAGCAAGGTATTGTTTGGAACAGGGCATAAGGAACATTCTAGAGTGACGGAATGTTTTCTGTTTTGATGGGTGTCATTTGGTTGTATGAGTCAAAACTCATCACAAAGTAAGATTAAGATTTTCACATTCACTATTGGTACATTTTATCTCAGTAAAAAATAAAAGAAAGTTTCAGCCGGGCATGGTGGTGCATGCTTGTAATCCCAGTACTTGGGGGGCTGAGACAGGAGGATCACAGGTTCACGGCCAGCCTCAGCTACTTAATGAGGTCCTCTGCAACTTAGTGAGACCCTGTTTCAAAATAAAGAATAACAAATAGGGTTGGGGGTGTAAGCTCGGAGGTAAAATGCCTCTGGGTTCAATCCCCATTACCGCAAAAATAAAATAAAATAAAGAATAAAAAGTAGGGCTGGAGGTGTAGCTCAGCGGTAGAATGCCCCTGGGTTCAATCCTCAGTACCACAAAAAAAAAAAAGAAGGAAGAAGGAAGGAAGGAAGGAAGGTTGATTCATATGCTGGTGGGGAAAAACTTCAGTTAAAGAAATGTTAAACTGGGTGTGGTGGTGGTGCACACTCGTAATCCCAGAACTTGGGAGCCTAAGACAGGAGGATCAACCAGTTTGAAGCCAGTCTTAGCAACTTAGAGAGACCCTCAGCAACTTAGTGAGCCCATTTCAAAATAAAAAAAAAATAGAAAATAGGGGTGTGGGTATAGCTTGGAGGTAGAATGCCCCTGGGTTTAATCCAAGAAAGAGGAAGGAAGGAAGGAAGGAAGGAAGGAAGGAGAGAAAGGAGGAGAAAGAAAAAAGAAAGAGAGAGAGAAAGAGAAAGAGAGTTCTGATTGGTGACAAAGTATGGATGAGACAAAGACAAAATCAGAAGTTTTTCTGTTCACCTCCGGGGCCTTTGCGCCCACCCCAGGCCTCGGCTTCACCTCTGGGGCCTTTGCACCCACCCCAAGCCTCGGCTTCACCTCGGTGGCCTCTGCGCCAGGTACCACACTCCGGCGTCCATGTGTGCCATCTCGGCAGCCTCTGCGCCTGCCCCGGGCCTCGGATCCCCCCCCCCGTGTCACCTCAGTGGTGGACTTTGTGCCCGCCCCAGGCCTCGGCATCACCCCGACAGCCTCTGCGCCACCTCGGCAGCCTTTGCGCCCGCCCCAGGCCTCAGCTTCACCTCCAGGGCCTTTGCGCCCACCCCAGGCCTCGGCTTCACCTTCCGAGGCCTTTGCGCCCGCCCCAAACCTCGGCTTCATCTCCGGGGCCTTTGAGACCACCCCAAGCCTCTGCGCCACCTCGGCGACCTCTGCGCCAGGTACCAGACACCGGCGTCCCTGCGTGTCACCTCGACAGCCTCTGCGCCTGCCCCGGACCTTGGATCCCCCCACCCATGTCACCTCGGCGGACTCTGTGCCCTCGGCAGCCTTTGCTCCTGCCCCAAGCCTCGGCTTCACCTCCGGGGCCTTTGTGCCTGCCCCAGGCCTCGGCTTCACCTCGGTGGCCTCTGCGCCAGGTACCAGAACCCGGAGTCCCCGCGTGTCACCTCGGCGGCCTCTGCGCCTGTCCTGGGCCCCGGATTCCCCCTACCGGGTCACCTCGGCATACTCTGCGCCTGCCCCAGGCCTCGGTGTCACCCCGACAGCCTCTGCACCACCTCGGCGGCCTCTGTGCCACCTCGGCGGCCTCTGCGCCAGGTACCAGACCCCGGCGTCTCTGCGGGTCACCTCGGCAGCCTCTGCACCTACCCCAGGCCTCGGATACCCCACCCCCGTGTCACCTCGGCGGACTCTGCGCCCACCCCAGGCGTCAGCGTCACCCCCACAGCCCCTGCACCTGCCTCAGGCCTTGGCTTCACCTCCGGGGCCTTTGAGCCTGCCCCAAGCCTCTGCTTCATCTTGGCAGCCTCTGCGTCCGCCCCGGGCCTCGGCGTCACTTCGGCGATCTCTGTGCCAGAGCCCGATACCCTCCAGCGCTGCCATCCAAGACCCGCGTGACTCTCTGGGTTGTCTCTGAGTCAGGCATGCCCTGGCACTGACACCTGAGATCTAGGAGCACACGATCCCCCCAGGACCCATGCGCGATGCTCTGTGCTGCACCACAGAGCCTGTGCACCCTTAGGCACCCCTACTTGATACCTGGAGCCCGCACCTCCCACGGGCCCGTTTGAAATACTCAGCACAGCGCATCAGAACCTGGACACCCTCCAGCGACATTGCCTGAGACCCGGAACACGTGTGCATCCCTAGGGGCCCGGGCAAACCCCAGCACCTGTGCCTCGGAAACAGGGCACCTTCCAGCTCCATCACCCGTGCCTCAGTACCCGCACCCAACACTGTGCCTCGAAGTGCTCCTCACGTGACAACACCTGAGCTCCAGACCCTGTGTACCCCTCCACACACAATACCGTGCCCCAGCCAACCGGACAAGAGGGATCCACAGCCTGCAGCATACTGACCCAATTGGGACTACAGGAGCCATCAAGAAGTCTCATACACAGAAAGGAAAATGATGCCGAAGCAACAGAAACACAAAATGGAAAACACCGAAAATGCAAGAATGAAGAACAGTGAGGAAACAAGAAACACCCACAATGCATCAACAAGTAAGATCACTGACTCTGACCTGCAGGAAATGCAAGACGGAGAATTCCGAATTTTGATCTTCAGAATGATGAAAGGCCTCAAAGTAAGCATAGAGGAGATGAAGGAGGAAGTTGAGACACTAAGGGAGAATCAGAAAGAAACTCTGAACGAAATGAAGGAATCAATAAACGAATTAAAGACTGCAGTAGAAACCAATGCTAGTAGGCTCGACCACATGGAAAATAGGGTATCACTCCTGGAAGACAGCTCATTCAAAACTGAGAACACAGTCAATGATATACAGAAGTTATTACAACAACACACCCTGGCCATTCAAGAAATACAAGACAA
>PVJS01043806.1:0-16913 GCA_004027185.1 Glis glis | reverse complement strand
GCACGCTTGTAATCCCAGTACTTTGGGAGGCGGAGACCGGAGGATCCGAGTTCGCGGCCAACCTCAGCGCGCTTTATCTCTCCTCTCTCTTTCTCTCTCTCCTCTCTCTCTCTCTCTCTCTCTCTCTCTCTCTCTCTTTCTCTCTCTCTCCCCCCCCGTCTCTCTCTCCCTGTCTCTCTCTCTCTACCTAGTGAGGCCCTCTGCAACTTCGTGAGACCCGGTTTCAAAAATAAAGCATAAAAAAATAGGGCCGGGGGCGTAGCGCGGAGGTAGAACGCCCCTGCGTTCAATCCCCGGTACCGCAAAAAAAAAAAAAGAAAGAAAGAAAGAAAGAAGAAAGAGTGAGTCTTCTTATTTTGGTCTCTGAGACACATTTCTATAAATAGTTGGGAAACAGGACCAATTTACTAGCACTATAAAATGTAAATTGTACCTCTTGGCACAAATCTTCTGTAAGCTCTACATGTTTAAAAAGGAACCTTTGTCCATTGTCACTCCTAACGATTATTGCCCTTAAGTCTGGGGCTGACGTTTTTTAACCATGAATTGATTTGAACTGGATATGAGGTGGGCAGCATGGGACACAAGGTAAGCATTAAAATGAGCTTTTCTTCTCGGCCACATTGTATGTGGATAAATTACCTGCAGCACGGAGAGTTTTATTATTAATCATTTGTGCCAATAAATGTCTCATTAAATCTAACTTTCACTTATGGAGTATGCAATTGTCATTATACAAATATTATTTAATTACATAATGGCTCAACTATTAAGAAATCTGTATTTAACTGATATTTAAGCCATATTCATAAAACGCTTTATCCCAGGGACTATTTGAGAATTCCATAATCTTTTGATTAAAGACGGTAGTACTTTACTGATTGTATTTGGATAAGCCATGTTGTCTTTATAATAAGGGATGTTGATATTAAAAAATGATTAAACATTTTCAAGGGAAGAGCTGCTTCATATTCACCCACCTTTCATCTCCGTATTATGAATTATATATTATTCTTTCACTTCTATATCCTCAATGCTTTTCTCTCTTTGTAGGCAATTATACAGTGACCCATCCATATAGCTCATGAGATTTCTCAATTTTTTATGAATGTTCGTAAATATGGAGGAAATGAGTGCAAAATTTATAACCAGTTGGACCACAGTCCTTTTGGGGCATTGGAGGGATGGCTATAGTCATCACACTGCACTATTTGAATTTCAGAGGACATTATTTTAGGGTAGTATAGGGAAGAAAGGATGTTTAAGTCTAGAAAGCCTTTTTAGTCTAGGTTGTGACCAAGGTCCAGGTCAAGGGCTTGGGAAGCTAACTGGAATGTTTTACTGGGATTTATTTATTTTTCCAGGTCCTGGGAGGAAACTCAGGGTCCAAGACATGATGAATGTTGGCTGCCAGCTGCAGAGAAGAGGGAGAAAGAAGATGGGATTTGGATGGTTCAAATTCATGGGACTAACCTATGAAGAGTGCCTATGGCAAGGCATGGTGGCACATGCCTGTAATTTCAGTTCTTGGAGGCTGAGACAGGAAGAAGCTTAGTGAGACCCTTAGCACCTAGCACTATGCTAAGGCTCTGCAAATATCTGTTAACTTAATTTCATAACAACATAGAGGATAGGTACCAGCATTTCCATTTTATACATGAGGAGGCAAGAATTCAGAGTTTATGTCATGTGTCTCATATCATATCCCCTCAGGTAATATTTGGGAGATCCTGAATTTAAACTCAAATTTTCAATCTCTAATCCATAATCTTGAACTGTACACTGTATAGTATTCAGTTATGGCCTCAGAGAAAGTGAAAATCAGCGTAAGGTGAGTTGGTGGAGCAGGGTGGGTGGAGGTGACTTGGGATGTCTCCTGAAAAAGATAGACTTAAGTCCATGTGTGGAGGAGAGTGGCTGCTGTAGTCTGGGACCCCAGTGAGAGTGGAAGTATGAGTGTAGAAACTCATTCATTCATTCAAGAGATATTTATTTAACCTCTGCAAAGCATTGCAGGACAACATTGTGCTAAATGCTGGACATGAGGTAGTGAGCAAGAGAGATGAGGCCTTCCCCATGTGGAGTTCCCAAGCTAGTGAGGAATTCACACAGGTCAAAGGGTGATTCTAATAGGCTCCAACAGGGCACGTTTGGTGTACTGTGCAGACATGTAAGAGGTACTCCTAACCCAGGACAGGAAGCTGGGCTAAGGAAGCTTTCTAGAAGAAACACATAGGGAGAGAATAGCAGTGAAAGACAAAAATGGGAGTCAGGGAGTGTTTCAGTCAGCATTCTCACAGCTGTGACCCAAAAAATCTGATGACCACAACTTAGAGGAAGGAGATTTATTTTCTCATAGTTCTGGAGATTTCAGGGATTCAGTCCATGTTAGGTTAGGTGAAGTCTGCAGAGCTCAGAGCATGTCACTGGGAGCAGAGAGAGAGAGAGAGAGAGCGCACAAGGGCACTGCTCTCACATCACAGAGACTGGAAGCAAGAGAGAGTGCTCATGAAAGGAGTTTAGGACACAGGTACAATCCTTTAGGCCATACCCTCAGTGACCCACCTCCTCCAGCAACACGCCACCTGCCTAGGTTACCACCCAGTAAATCCATTACAATAGATTCATCCACTGATGAGTTCTGATGAGATTAGAACCCTCATACTTCCATTATTTCACCTCTGACCATTAGTGCATGAGAGTTTCAGGGACATTCTATATCCAAACCATAAGAGAGAGGATGCTCTAGAAAGTTGCAAAGGGGAAGGAGGTGAGCGTTCCAGGGTTTCAGTTTAAAGAGTGCTAAAAGAGGAACAGAATCAGGGGACCAGAGAGACTTATGTCATGCCACATTCCCCACTGCTGGTGCTCAGGGGGGGAAGCACAAGCCCTCCCAGAGGGCAGAGTCTTGGTTACTGTCTCTGGGGACAATGTTATTGATCATATTTGATTCCTTAAACACAACCCAACTTTTCCCCTACCTCAGCAATTTAGTAGGCTTAACTAGATTACGTTTCTGTTGCACTCTGCTCTGTGAAGCACTTATGAAAAGGCCCTTTATAAATCTTTCTAATAATGAATTATGAGCAACAAAAAACAGACGGCAGAATGCCTCTCCTGCCCCTCCAAGGGAAGACTGAGGCTTATTCATGTATTCTGCTCTGTCTGGCCTTGTTTTCTTTGAAAGACAAGAGAACATCATAACCTTGAGCTACCTGGTGGAAATAAAAGATTGATGCAAACTTTGCTATGTAAAATGTGGGGTCTTTTCATCCAGATGAGAAGACAATAGAATATTACAAAAACATGTGGCTGACTTGAAGAGAACTTATTTAATTCAAATACTGAGAACCTTCACCTTGAGAGAAACCTCTCTGAAAATAAATAAATTAAGATACGCATTCATAAGAAACAGATTTTTCGAATCTGAGAAAGTCGAACTGCCTCATTTTCAAAGTGCAAAAACAGATGACCCCCCCCCCCAGGATAGGATAGGACTCCCTTAAGTGCACACAAACACATGGACAAATTCAGCCAGCAAATCTGACTCTGGAGTATCCTTTGGCAAGCACAACTCCGAGTTCTCTCTCACCTTTGAGGCTATGATGAAATGGCTCCAATGTACATCACAGTGCCCAACCCAATCCAGCCAAGTCTGGGCCACTGGCATTGGTCCCAGAGTTGCTCACATGTTCATGGAGAAAGCAGGAGGCAGAAATGAGATGACTGCAAAGCAGTTCATATGCTAAAGACCTAACTTGACTGTACCCCAGAAATAAGCCAATGACGTGATCCACTAGAAAAATGACATGCATGCTTATATTAATATGATAATGTTTAAAACTTGTAAGGACAAATCCACAGATAAGCCAAACCCTAACATAACCTAAAAATTACATAAAGCAAAGCAGAATACCCAAAGTAGGGATATGGGAGGTGAGATCTGCTTTGGGTTTTTCAGGGGGTGGAGGACTATCATCAGTGTTGTTAGGATTATTAGCACCATCTCTCATTTCCTTTAGCATCAGGAACTCTACTAAGTGTCTCAGATATATTGATTCCTAATTTAGTCTATGACAGCACTATGATATGTGTGTTTTTATTCCCATTTTCTAAAGAAAGAGAATGGGGGTTTAGTTGGTGTGCACAAAGTCACAAGACTGCTAAGTACAAGGGGTCAGAGTTGGTTAATTTAGGGCTCACTGACATCCACAATGACCTAAACTCTCTCCACCTTTTCACTCGGCATCACAGTGAGCCAGCTTGTCCCAAAGCAGCTGCTGTGATCTCAGCATTAGAAGCAAAAGACAATGTCTGAAGGCAGAAAAGGAGCGTTTTCCTCCCTCCCTCCCTAGGTCTTTCGTTAGGCATGAGGTACCCTTCAGTGCACCCACCTTTACATCTCATTGAATAGAAGTGGATCCCAAACAAATGATCGCAAGGGGATATATTAAAAAACTCTCTGGATGACATATGTGAATACTGGGGAGGCAACCAATTGTCAAGTATGGAAGGGGTGGCCCCCCAGTCTCCCACAGCCAGGTGTGGGCAGGAGCCAGGGAGTCCATCATCCTAAGGGAATTCCGATGTCAGGAAGACCTGAGGATTCCAGTGTGGTCTTCCTGTTCTTGGAGAAGGTCCTGATTCTATTCATAAACCTCCAGGTTCTGGGATTCTTGCTAACAAGGGAGTACTGAAAAAGTATTCTTAAATCATAGGAATCCTTGTTGTGTTACAGAAAAGGTTATGACTGCCCGGCAGGAGGACAGGTTCAAAGAGGAATCCATTGGGCAGAAAGAACCTGCATTATGAAGTTGCTCTGCTTCAAACCCTTTCGAAACATGGAGTGAAGGCAGAGTTTTAGGTACTAAAATTTAACCAGGTGTTTTCTTTTTCATCTTCCCTCCTTTTCTTCCTCTTTTCCTTTCTGTCTTTATAAACTTCCCTCCTTCCTTCCTTTTCTTTTTTCCTCCCATCCTCTCTTTCTCTCTTCTCTCTTCCTCTCCTCTTTATAATGCTGACCTGAGCCAGGTTGGGTCCTTCTGCTATGTAATCACATTGCTCTATCTTGTGTATCAACCAGATGTTTAATATCTATTACTCTCTCTCTCTCTTTTTTTTTTTTTTTTTTTGGTACTGGGATTGAACCCAGGGACATTCTACCTCTGAGCTAGACCTCCAACTTTATTTTGTTTTTAATTTTGAAACAGGGTCTCACTAAGTTGCAGAGGGCCTCCCCAAGTTGCTGAAGCTGACCTTGAACCTGTGATCCTCCTGTCTCAGCCTCCCAAGTTCTGGGATTACAGACATGAGCTACCGCACCTGGCTTGGTATCTGTTACTCTTGCCAGACTCCCTTCCACGAAGGCTGACTATACGTTTCTTGTTTACTCAACTTTTCTGGAGGTGAACGCAGTGTCTGGCCCATGCAAGGCTCTCAACGCCCAGCAACAGTGAACTTGTAGGCCACCTACAGCACAGCCTGGATGGGAGAGGCCGCCCGCTGGGCTGATGTCGAAGTGGCTGTAGAAGTTGAAGCACACAGCACATTATGTGAACCTCTTGAAATGGGATTTTGCAGGAGGTGGAGTGGAATATAATGTGGACTCATGTGTGCAGGGGGGATGTCTCTAAATGCCCCCTGTACTGTTCACATCTTCATCTCTCTCTCTCTCTCTCTTTTTTATGCTACTGGGGATTGAACCCAGGGACATTTTACCTCCAAGCTACAAGCTACAATCCCAGCCCTTTTTATTTTTTTTATTTTGAAACTGGGTCTCACTAAGTTGCTGAGGGGCTCTCTGAGTTGCTGAGGCTGGCCTTGAAACTGAGATCCTTCTGTTTCAGCCTCCTGAGTACTGGGTTTGCAGGTGTGCACCACCTTGCTCGTCTTCATCTCTCTCTACCAGTGTTTCTCAAACGTGCACTGGAATCAGCTGGCAGGCCTGGGAAAAACCCAGATTGTCCCCCCATTTTTGACTCATCAGATCCTGAGTAGGGCCTGGGAATTTGTGTTTCCAACAAGTCCTCGGGTGTTGCTGATGCTGTTGGTTAGGCACTTTGAGAACTGGTGCTCCCTACATCCCCAGGAAGAGAACCTATCTCAGGAATTACCACGGGCCCTTGAGAGCATCTCTCTCTCTCTCTCTCTCTCTCTCTCTCTCTCTTTCTCCAAGGAGGCCAAGAACATTTGTAGGTCTCTGAACAGACATCATGTCTAGGGACAGACAGCTCTCAGGCCAGCCTTTCCTCATGAATGGAGCTGGCAAGGACCATGACCGAGAGGTTGGGCCAGTCTGGAAGCCACGGCTCTTCTCTTGTGGGGTCCAGGGACCCCGATGGGACCCAGGGGAGACTCGGCGTGGAACCACCACTCACACTTTTCTGGACCTAGGATCTTCAGGTCAGGCCTTTGTTCCCACGGCCCTGAAACACAGTGTCTTCATCAGTCAAAGCATTTCAAACATGGACCCAGCTCTGCCCTGAGGACTGGGCGTATGTACCGCGGGCCTCCTCTCGCTCCTGGGCTGCCCTACATTCCACTTCTCCTTGGCTGGGTCAGGGTTTTCCTCTGTGTGTGTCAATGGGGTATGTGTTTGGAAAAAAATAATTTGGCAGGAATTCTGTTTGATTTTCTGAGCTGAAAAGAAATTCTCTCTATTGTGGAGAAACTTGGAGAGACCAAAAAAGTCCAGGGCAACAGCATGGACTCTCTTCAGCCGCAGTAACACCTGGAGTCGCTGTGTAATTATGTCAGAAGCAGGAGCTGGTCCCATAGGGGCTCCAGGAACCAAGGGAACCTCGTGTATGATTTTGGCAGCTGCCAATCACAACAGGATCCAGCTCCATTACTATGAACTACGCCATCGTTGGCTTGTCCGCTCGCCTCTCTGAACCTCAGGCTCCTCATTGGTTAACTGGGGGAAACCATACTCAGTTTTCAAGACCATTGAGACAACTCACTGAGAATGCCTTTGTAAGAAAAGCCCTTTCTTCAGAGAGAAGGAACCACCTGGAGTGGAGGATGCCCTGGAGACAGAGACGATTTCTTCCTTCTGGAATGGACAAGGGGTTGGGACACAGAGAGGAGCAGGTGATCAGAGTTTATGGGCCAAGTCCAGAGGCTGGGGAACCGGCAGTGAACCCACAAAGATGGCGGGGTTGGAGGGAAGCAGAGAGCATGCAGCTTGAGATTTAATATAGACACTTTTCTGTGGTTGATGGAACATCACCACATCACCAAGGAGTGGGGCATCATAGTTGTATTTTAGAAAATGAAAGGAAAAGCCAGGCAGGATGGTACACACCTATAAGCCCAGTACTTGGGAGGCTAAGATAGGAGGATAACAGGTTCAATGACAGCCTCAACAATCGAGTGAGGGCCTCAGCAACTTAGTGAGACCCTGTTTCAAAATAAAATAAACCAGGCGTGGTGGCACACGCCTGTAATCCTAATACTTGGGAGGCTGAGACAGGAGGATTGCAGGTTCTAGGACAGCCTCAAAAACATAGTGAGACTCTCAGCAACCTATGCAGATCCTTTTTCCAAATTAAAAAAAAAAAAGAAAATTTAAAAAAGGTCTGGAAGTATAGCTCCGAGGCAGAATGCCCCTGGGTTCAATCCCTAGTGCCACAAATAAATAAAATAAAATAAGGATAGAGGTGCAGCTCAGAGGTAGAATATCCCTTTATTTGATCCCTTGTACCACACACGCACACACACAAACAAAATTAAGAAAACGTGAGGAAGATAGAAATAGTCTGGAAGCAGAGTCCAGAGAGGAGGATTTGGCAAAATATCTAGAAACAGTGCAGAGGCAGTGGGGATGGAAAGTAGGGTCACATATGATATTTTGGAAGGCTAAAACAACAGGTCCATTTCTGATTCGAAATGACTTGTAATTAACATATGCAAATGAAGTCCTCTTTCTCATTGGCTGCCTTCTGCTCAAGCCCGCCCACCCCTGGCTAAAGTTAGAACTTTAATTCACTCGCTTGGTCACAGCTCAGTCATGTCCCAACCTTTCCCTAGGTCGCACCTGACTGTTTCAGCCCTTTGTCTCCTTCCAGGACTGAGCCCCAGGCTCACCCTGCCCATCCCAGTGGAGAAAAAGGACATCCAAAGGGAAGGAGACCGCAGTTTTCTGTTTTCTTCTGCAAGAGAAAGCAAGGTTATTTTTGGCCCCCTTCAGTACAAATCAGATTTATTTATTTATTTTTTCTTTCTCCAAGCCCTGTGTCTGGCAGGCTTCAGGCAGGGGAGTGAAAATTAGAGCTCGTGTTTTGAATACCTTTGCATTTTTGCTCCGTGTCAGTTTTGTTTGTCTTCCTCTGCCTGGCTGTCTTCCGCGTCTTGGGAGTGTTGACTTCTCCCCAGCGCTGCTCTCAAGCCAAAGAAAGTAAAACCAAACCCTCCTGTTCAAGGTTGGGGCACTTCAGTCAGAGAAAGGAAAATATGGAAAGGGAACCAGCCCCTCGTCGGGGTCTGGCTGTGCCCCCGGCACTTTTCGGCACAATCTCACTTTTGGTCCTTGTAATAACTCTGGGGCTAGAACTGGACCCTTGATCAGGGAGATGCTGGGACTCCCTGGGAGTCGCACAGCAGCAGGAGGGGCCCAGCCAGCAGGGAAGCCAGGCGTGCAGACTCCAGGACACCTCTCCTCCAGTGTCCACCCTTGCCAGCTTCGTGGGTTATAAAGTTCACCAGTGTCCCCTGACGCCGTGGAATCCATGAAGTCGAGTCCAAGTTTATCTGCCAAACTGCCTGGGTGGATTAGAACCCTGACTGAGCAGTTTACTTAACCTCCATGAGTCTCAGTTGTCCTGATCTGTGCAATGGGGATAGTGACAGCGGATTATTGAGTTGTGAGTATTAAATGGGATGAGCTACATGAAAAACTTTGAGGACTCCCCGGAATGTGTTTGGTGTTGACTAGGTGAGAAAGAGAGAGAGAGAGAGATAGAGAGATAGAGATAGAGATAGATAGATAGATAGAGAGAGAGAAAGAATATGCCTATGCGCATGTGTGGGAGACACACTGACACTTTCACCCAGTGGCCACCCAACATTGTGACCTGCTCATGGTATTTAGTAGAAGTTGCAAATTAGATTCAATTCTTTTCTTTAAAAAGACCCTTTTGTTTGTTTTTCTCCTCTCCCAATGGAATCTTCCATTTAAGGCAGTTCAAGATAATGTCAGCTGAAAGAATGTAACAAATAGCAATTAGGGGAATTTTTCTATTTAATTCCACACATGATTTTGCCCATTTTTAGTCAGACTCATTTTTCAGTGCTATTTGCAACATTTCCCCCCATTAGTAAAACAGCATGGACCTGTGGGCTGGCAAACATCGCCCATTCTGGATGACGCTGTCTAACCTTTCTCAAATCTAGTTTGTTATGATTTTGAAAGGAGACCTCGCTGCTTACTATAAAGGAGATCCTTCAGGAGTCCCCACTTCCGCTAACACTAAGTAACGATTGATAGAATAACCATAAATAAATACCATTAAACCAGCACTTGCTATGTTCTGGAAACTTTGCTTACATTATTTCCGATCTTTATCTTAACCCAGAAATTTATTCCTATTTTTTTAAGAATAAGGCACAACCAGGGACAGTGGCACACGCCTGCAATCCCAGTATTTGGGAAACTGAGACAGGAAGATCACAGGTTCCTGGCCAGCGTGTAGTAACTCAGCAAGACCTGTTTCAAAATACAAAAATTTAAAAAGAGCTGGGGTGTAGCTCAGAGGTAGAACGCCCCTGGGTTCAATCCCCAGTACAACAAAAAATTTTTAAAAAGACAAGAAAGAGAAAGAGAGGGAGGGAGGGAGGGAGGGAGGGAGGGAGGAAGGAAGGAAGGAAGGAAGGAAGGAAGGAAGGAAGGAAGGAAGGGTCAAGGTCACTCTGCCAAGATGCAGAAGCAAAGCTGATCAGGGAAGACATCCCATCTGGTTTCAGTGTTTATTATCCTTATACCAAGATGTTTCTCCTTTAGAACAAGGGAGAGCCCTGCTTTACCTTCCTTGTTCCCCAGTCCCTGACACATGTCTTCAATATTTGCAAATACTGTTTAAATAAATGCCTGCAGACACACACACGTGCACACGCACACACACACACACACACACACACACACATACACACACACACCCCGCACACCCCGATTGCTATTGTTTCTTTTTTTGTAAGATGTTCACGACTCTGTACTGTGGCGAGGGTCGGTGGCAGGCAGTGTTTCAGAAGCCCCCTCGTCCTGGGCCCGCCATGGAGGAAGGTCTCCGAGAGCACAGCAGAGGCAGCTCCCCGCTGCAGCTGGCCACCGCGAGGACATTCCAACCCTGCCTGGCTCTCCTCACGTCCTCCTCGCAGGGACCACGGAGCCTCCTGGAACTAGCCTGTCTTCGAATGTGAACCAATTAATTACCACTGACATAAACAAATCGCTGGCACCTCTTTGCTGGTGCCCTAATCAGATATTCTCAATTTTCCAGGACAGAAGAACAGCAGGCATGGAGTCCTAACTTTTCTCAGTCACTCACACTCCTGCTAATCCCATTAGCATCGATGGAGCTGTGTCAGAGAAAACACATGAATCTAACTCTTTAGACTTACCCAGGACCACTCAGGCCAGCGGGGAGGCTCAGGAAAGGTTCTGATGGTAATTGTGGGAAAACCCTTCCGTCTGGTTGGTTTAGGCTCCCTGAGGGAGTTGGACTGCCCCAAGGCCAAGAATGCTGTCCATAAGAAAGTGTGCATGTGTGCGTGCGTGTGTGTGTGTGTGTGTGTGAGTGTGTGCATGAGTTGAGAAGTACATCACTCTGAGCTCACTGTTGTATTCATTCACTGAATGAAGGGCTATTTCTCCCAGGACCCGTGGTTCCCAAAGTTTCCTCTGAAAAACATGGCTTCTTGCTAATAAATTAGATTGGGAGGAAAATATCAAAAGGAAGCATTCTCCTGTCAAACAATTTTGGGAAATCCTTTAATAAATTAAATCAAGCATTTATTTTTAATTGCAGGATTTCTCAGAGTCCTTAAAAGGTGAATATGCATGGTGGCTGTGCAAAAGAGAAATATGGAGCCAGGCGTGGTGGGGCATTCCTGTAATCCTAGTACATGGGAGGCTGAGACAGGAGTATCGCAGGTTCGGGTTCAGCCTCAGCTCATAGCGAGACTCTCAGCAACCTAGCAAGACCCTGTTTCAAAACACAAAAATAAATAGGCCTGGGGGTGTAGCTCAGAGGCAGAATGCCCCTGGGCTCAATTCCCACTACCACAAAATAAATAAATAAATAAATAAATAAATAAATAAATAAATATGGTATCTTATGAGTAACAGATTCTTCTAATTCACAATTCTTTCCCCCATCCAAAGAACATCCCAAGGATTTAATTTTCACACTAATGTCCACATTTTGGGAAAAAGAACTTCTATAGGGAAGAAGGGTCCAGACTCTGGTCCTTCATGCAGAGTTTTTATGCAGCAAAGAACTTTCAGATAAATATAAGTGGCCTCTGTCTGCAAATATTCTCCTCTCGCCCCCCTCTGGTACTGGAGATTGAACCCAGTGGCATTTTACCTCTGAGCTACAACACCCTGCCCTTTTTATTTTCTGTTTTGAAACAGTGTCTTGCTAGGTTGCTGAGAGTCTTGCTACTTGCTGAGGCTGTTCTCGAACCCGCAAGCCTCCTGTCTCAACCTCTCAAGTCCTGAGATTCCAGGTGTACGTCACCATGCCCAGCTGATATTCTCCTTCTTATCTGCAGCCCCATGTGCAATTCCTCCAGGACAAGTTCGTGTTGTTCTTGTGCACTCCTTGTGGGTCTCTGCTTGGCCTTCACATCAGCTGACTGGGAGAGACCTGAGCATCCTCGTGGGAGGGTAGGCATTCTGGTGCTTGAAGAGCACACAGAGACTTGGGCACAAGATGAGGAGAGAAATCATAGTCACATGGGTTCCACATTTCAGCTTCCTTTTCCAGTATTTCCTTTCTGCATTCAGATTAACTACACTTATCAAATTCTGCAAAAGGCTTAGATAAGGGATTTTCAGGTGTGTGAGCCCAGGTTTTTCCTCAGGGGGCATAGTTAAGTCCAGGTTTCAAGGCCCAACCTGAATTTTTGGTACCCTGAAGGATCCCAGTTTGAGAAATGCTTGTGTATGCTTCTGTACCTAAGAGATGGCACATAGCTCTTTTCAGGGGACTCTGGACACTGATGGCTCATAGCTGTGTCAGGGATGGTATGTGCTAGGTGGACAGTGAGGGGTAACTGGTTCAAGTAGGGCCAGGATGGCCCTCAGTGATTTGGTGATCTAGGTAATTTCCCTAAACGGAGTATTTGGTCGTATTTACCAACTTCCCTACTTCATGACCATTCTTGGTATCTTAAGACACAGGCTTATTTTTAACTTCAAGTGACCAACTAAAGTTGACTTTTGCCGACAAGACCAAATGTAGGTTTAGTGGGCCCTGGAGTCCCCAAGTTTTCTGAATCTTACATGGAGTGACATTATATTGAACTGCTTTCAGTGGAAGGTTCCAATGGGAGAGGAGAAAAAAAATGGCACTACGTTACATCTTACCCATGGGCCCTCTGTGAGAGGGGCTCCCTCCCTGGACACCCTCTCCTGAGCAGAGCCTGGCTCAGAGCAGAACTGATACAAGGATTGGGAAGGAAGGAAGGAAGGAAGGAAGGAAGGAAGGAAGGAAGGAAAGGTAGAATTTCAGAAATGCCATTGTCTCTCTTTATAGAAGCTTCTAAAGAACTGAGCCCTGCTCTCCCCTGGTCCTGGCTTTCAGAAGGGCAAGGAAAGGATGTTGAGCCAGGGAGCTTCTCCAAGATGGTGGTTGTGTTCCCTCCTGACTCTGGCTTTTCAGACAGGGTTTGGGGATCTATGTTGAGAGGTGACTAGAGGCAGGTGCTGCCTTAAACCTCTGAGAGTTGACTATACTTCGGGATTCCTGGGCTGGTTGACTGTGTGTGTTTTCTACATACTGATTCCTAGGTCCCAACTCCAGATATTCTAATTTAATTGCTCTGCAGTGTGACCTGGCCATCAAGTTTTACAAAACTCCCCAGTGAGTCAAATGTACAGCAAAGCTTGATAGCCACTGTCCTGGGTCCTTTTTTTGCTCATTCCAATTTTAATCTCAAAACAACCCCAAAATAGGAGTATAGGTTGAGTATCCCTAATCAGAAAATCTGAACCCTGAAATGCTCCAGAAACTGAAACTTTTTGAGCACCAGCATGATGTTACAAGCTACCATGAAACCTTGTTTCATGCACGCAATTATTAAAAATATTATATAAAAATCCAGGCATGGTGGCACATGCTTGTAACCTCAGTACATGGGAGGCTGCGACAGGAGGATCGCAGGTTTGCCGCCAGCCTTAGCTACTTAGTGAGGCCCTCTGCAACTTAGTGAGACCCTGTTTCAAAATAAAGAATAAAAAATAGGGTTGAGGGTGTAGCTTGGAGGTAGAATGCCCCTGGGTTCAATCTCCAGTACTGCAAAAAAATAAAGAAATAAAATAAGTTCTTTTCAGGCTATGTGTATAAGGTGCATATGAAACATAAATAGATTTCATGTTTAGATTTGGGTCTGTCCCTAAGATAGCTCATTATGTGTATGCAAATATTCCAAAATCCAAAAAATCCCCCAATCAGAAACGCTTCTGGCCCCAAGCATTCCAAATAACAGACATTCAACTTGTATTAGTGTCAACACTAGTTGACAGCCAAGAAACAAAAGCTCAAAATGGGTTTTCCCTAGTGTCTCGGGGGTGAGAACAAAGGATCCACAGTTTTATAACACACTGACCCTCTAAATGCTGCAAGATCCAACTTCATGTGACAACAAGGCCATCCTCAGCCACTCCCCCTGCCCCAAATGTCTATTGAAAGAGCGGAGGTCATTATTGGTGCCAGTGACTTTAGCCACACAACTATTAGGCCCACCCAAGAATCAAGACAGGCTAAATCTGGGCCAAGTTTATTTTTCTTTTCCCTTCCAGTGTGATAGTTGGAGGAGACTGCGCAGGAAGTCATGCAGACACACGTGGGCCCCAAGGGTGCAGGGTGGGGCTCACAGGCCGGGAAGCAGCTGGGCTTGACACACCCCCTCTGCACTTACTTGGATGTGAGGATGTTTGCATTCCCATTGGTCTTTAAGAACAGAGAATTGACACAGAAAAGAAAAACCTGGCCAGAAAGGAGCTAGTGCTGGAACCAACGAGTGAGGTTTGTGCCTGGTTGTCAAAAGAAATCATAGTGCAATGGGGAGTGTGGTCCAACATAAAAATAACAGAGCTGAGCGTAGTGGTGCTCCCCTGGAACCCCGTCCTTGGGAGGCTCAAACAGGAGGATCGCAGGTTCAGGCCCTCAGCAACTTAGTTGGACTCTGTTTCCAAATAAAAAATAAAATAGGGCTGTGGGTGTAGCTCAGAGTTAGAATGCCCGTGGGTTCAATCCACAGCACCACAAGATAAAACAGAAACAAAACAACAAACACAAAGAAGGATGGCAGGTTTGAGGCCAGCCTCAGCAGCTTAGTGAGACCCTCAGCAATGTAGAGAGTCCTTGTTTCAAAATAAAAAAAAAAAATTAAAAGGGCTAGGGATATAGCTTAGAAGTAGAGTGCCTCTGGGCTCAATCCTCAGTACAAAAATTAAGAATAAATAAATAAAAAATACAAAAGGACATGGAACTGATATCCCTTGACTTTGAATAAGCCTCCTCACGTCTATGAACTTGACTTATACTTTCTTCATAGCAGAGATTAAAAAATTCAGCTGGGCATGATGGCACATGCCTGTAATCCCAGTACTTGAGAGGCTGAGGCAGGAAGATCGCAGCTTCAAGACCAACCTCAGCAAGTTAGAGAGACACTCAGTAACTTAGCAAAATCCTGTTTCAAAATTCACAAAAACGAAAAAGAAAAAAGGCTGGAGGTTAGCTTGGAGGTAGAATGCCCCATGTTCAATTCCTAATAACACACACACACACACACACACACACACACACAAAATCAGTTTTCTTATGAACAAGTAAGGATTATAATCACTCCATGATATTATGAGTAAATGATTGTACAGTTTTATATGTATATATAGCATGCTGTATACATTTATATAATATTCATTATCATGTATATAAATAATATTATTATGCATGTTGTCATGTATTCTATAATTTGCTATGTGAACAGCTGCAGAAGAAAGAACAACAGGGTTAGAATCAGAAGCTAAACCTTATATGTGACTCACTCCATCAGGAGCCAGTTGG
This sequence comes from Glis glis, assembly GCA_004027185.1. NCBI lineage: Eukaryota > Metazoa > Chordata > Mammalia > Rodentia > Gliridae > Glis > Glis glis. Next base: position 1,620 of record PVJS01043806.1, on the reverse strand, counting down.
TCTGGTTACACACATTATGATACCGCCATTGAATGAAGTTGTGTAGCTGTTAAAAATTAGATGTATTCGTACCTCCAAATAAAGAAAGCCTTCCAAGAAAGAGCAGTAGGGGGGGAAAGCAACATGTGATCCATGAGAAAGCACAGGCCCTTTCCCATACTGACAGGTATTTATAAATAAATATATAAATGTATAAAATTAAAAGAAAATAAACAAAAGCAGATGCTGGCTAGGCATACAAAGGCACTGGTCCTTATTTGGATATGTGTATGTTTTCTGGAGGAAACACATTATGTACCTATAAGAATGGGATTAGACAAAATAAAAAGGGAAAGAGGATTTGTCATTTTATTTTATTGTATACTTTCTGCTTTATTTCATGCTAGTCTTGCCCTGTTTGCATGCTTATAATGTGTGTGTGTGTTGTGTGTGTGTGTGTGTGTGTGTGTGTGTGTGTGTGTGTGTTAGAGAGAGAGAGAGAAAAATCACAGAAGTAAAAGGAATTTCAGCTAAAACGCAAAAGAAAACAAGGCTGGTGGGACCCTGAGCCTGGAGCGCTTTCCACCGTGTTCCAGGCCAGCTGGGCAACGTGGCTGTTTTTCCAGCTGGGAATCATTTAGGGCTCTTGCCCTAAATCCTGGGCAGAGCCCACATCCAGCCTGAGGCTGACAGGCCTGGTCCAGAGGAGGAGGACAACCAACCCAACCAGCCAGGCTCCGTGGAAGGTTTGCTGTTTTTATGTGGGAGCACAGGGGTGGGTGTGCTTGGGCAGTGGTGAGGGGGCTGAACAAGTCTTAGACGGTGAGAAACTGACAGTCCCTTATAAGGAACTGATGTGGGATGATGACACCAAAGCTTCAAATGTTTTAACATACAACCAGGCTGGGCGTGGTGGCACATGCCTATAATCCCAGTACTTGGGAGGCTGAGACAGGAGGAGGTTGAAGGCCAGCCTTAGCAACTTAGCCAAACCCTCAGCAACTTAGTGAGACCCTGTTTCAGAATAAAAAATAAAATAGGGCTTACAGTGTAGCTCGGAGGTAGAGTATCCCTATGTTCAATCCCCAGCACCACAAAAAAGGAAGTAAATTTAATTAAAAGAAAAATGTTAATAAAAATCCATGCATAGGAGCTGGACTCCTCTGGGTGAATAGATACTGACTTCTGAGAAATGCCCTTCCCTGATTTGCTATAATGTGTTGAATGGTGACCCCCCAAAAAAGATATGTCCACACCCCAAACTCCCAAACCAGTGAACAGGACCTTATTTAGGAAAACAGATATAATTAACAATCTCCAGACTGGATCATCCTGGATTATCTGGATGGGCCTAAATCCAATGACAAGTGTTATTATGACATCGTGAAGGACAGAGGAGGACATAGACACCGATGAGAAGGCCTTGTGAAGATAGAGGCCAACCGGAGTGCTGCTGTGACGGCTAAGGAGCCCCAGCAGCCCCCAAAGTTGCAAGAGGCAAAGTAGGACGGACCCCAAAGCCTTCGGAGGAGCGCAGGGCTGCTGACATCTTGATTTCAGACTTCTGGCCTCTGGGAATAAATGCCTGTTGTTTTAATCCACTAAGTATGAGGTTTTTTTTTTTTTTTTTTTTTTTTTTTT
>PVJS01043805.1:0-16916 GCA_004027185.1 Glis glis | reverse complement strand
CCCGCGGCCTCCAGGAACCTCCATCCCCGCCTGGCCTCTCCCCCTGGCCTCCAGGAACCTCCATTCCCTGCCCGGCCTCTCCCACTGGCCTCCAGGACTGCTCCTGGCCCCGGCCCGGCCTCTCCCCCGGCCTTCAGGACCGCTCCATCCCCTGGCCTGGCCTCTCTCCCGGGCCTCCTGGAATGTTCCATCCCCCGGGTCGGCCTCTCCCCCTGGCCTCCAGGACCGCTCTAGGCCCCGGCCTGGCCCCTCTCCCTAGCTGGGCCCAGTCCACCAAGTATGGAGAGGGGACTAGCTGGTCGTGCAGAGCAGAACCTTGAGTGTTCTGTGAACACCTATCCTGGGTTTGGGAACCAATGCAAAGAAATAGCTTTTGTTGATAGACTTTGGGCCAATTGTGTGCCCCAGCGAGCGCTCACGTTGCAGAGGGTGTCTGGAGAAGGGCTAGCACTTTGTAATGATTCTCAGAATTTTGACACTTGAGCCCCAGATGAGAGGAATCTAAAGGTGCCAATGACGGGTTGTCAGGAAGCCCGGAGGCAGGCTGGGTCCTCCTGACATGGACCAATGGGTGGCCTTGGGGTCGAGGTCAGGGCAGGGGACACCAGTGGAGGTTTCTGCATGCAGTGGAGGTGCCGCTGCACACGGGGCTGGTGGGGATGGGATCCTTGCTCCTCAGTGCTGGCCCATAGCTGGCAGAGTGACTTGTAGCCCAAACGCCAGCCTCTCTCTCCTGGGTTCCGGCCACTACCATGAAGTGGAATTAACTTGACCACGTGTAACTTGGAAACTGAGGGGTCTGTATGCCAGGCACCAAGGAAGCCATGGTGGGTAAGACAGTCCCTACCTTCTAAGCCAAAGGGGTCTGCTAACTCCACCTGGATGACAGGTGTGAACGCATATCATCGGGGGCAGCTGGAACTCCTGCTCACCCAGCTGGCTGAGCCCCGCTGGGGCCTGGCAGGAGGGTCAGGGAAAGGGGCACCTTAGAGTCATCCTGGTGCGCTGGAGTTGGTTTTGAGCTGGGTTTCTGTCGCTGGTGTTGAAGAATCTCAGTATGATAGACACGGGTATACAGGGTTGACAGCCAGTGATCCCTAGTCGTTTGAAGTGTTGCTTTGACTCTGAATCAACATTCAAGATGTGGAGGCCTCAGTATTTATCCAAAAGGATTAAAGTCAGCATACTATAGAGACACTTGCACACCCATGTTTATGGCAGCACAGCTCACAACAGCCAAGTCATGGAGCCAGCCTAGGAGTCTGCTGACAGATGAATGGATAAGGAAATGTGGTATAGACACACAGTGGAGTTTAACTCAGCCATAAAGAAGAATGAAACTCTTGTCATTTGCAGGAAAAATGGGCAGGACTAGAGAATATGATGCTAAGTGAGATCAGCCAGTCTCAGTCAAGGGTTGTATGTTTTCTCTCATATATGAAAGCTAGAGAGAAAAGAGGAAACAAAAGGGACTTCAGATAAATGAGGAGAGACCAGTCAAATAGTGGAGGGGGTTGGGGGAGGGAGGAAAAAGGGGAAAGGGGAGGTATTGGGGAATGAAACTGATCAAACTGTGCATGTACGAATGCCACGATGAAACCCACTATTCTGTATAAATATAATGCACCCCCCCAAAAAAAAAAGATGTGGAGGCTGGTTTCCTTAATGATGTGCTTGTTCTCTCTAAAGAAATCTGTCTCAGGAATTTGGACGTACTTGTTTCCACCCTGAGAGGAGGTAAAGGGGTGTCTTGTTTCTTCACTCTAGGGGTTTTCAAACTTGAGCATGCATTAGAATCACCTGCATAGCTACTGAAAACTGTGGGCCCCGACCTAGAGTATTTGCATGTCTAACAAGTTCCTAGGTGATGCTGATGCTGATGCTGCTGACCAAGAGACTGCCCTTTGAGAACTATTATTTTTGTGTGTGGTGCTGGGGATTGAACTCAGGGGCATTCTACCTCTGAGCTACATCCACAGCCCTATTTTATTTTTATTTTGAAACAGGATCTCACTAGGTTAATGAGAGTCTCACTACTTGCTGAGGCTGTCCTCGAACCTACGATCCTCCTGTCTCAGCCTCCCAAGTACTGGGATTGTAGATGTAAGCCACCATGCCTGGCCAGAACTGTTCTTTATAAGAAGGAAAGAACAAACATTGATTGAACACTTAGTATGTTCTGAGCCTACTTCTTGTTTTTTTTATTTTCTGAGATAAAATTCACATTCCATGAAATTCACCCCAAGTGCACAATTTAGTAGATTTTAGTATATTCACAAGGTTGTGCAACTATTACCAATTGCCACTAATTCTAGAAGTTTTCCATCATTCCAAAGGGAAACCCTGTACTCATCAGCAGTCTGTCACTCCTGTTTCTCCTTCCCCCAGCCTGCGGCAACCACTGATCTGCTTCTGTCCCAGTGGATCTGCATTCTGGACCTTTCAGTAAGTGGAATCATGCGACCTGTGGCCTGTTGTGTCTTATTTCTGCACTTAGCACGATGTGATCAAGACTCATACATGTTGTAGCATGTATAGTGCTTCATGCATTTTTATGGCTGAATGACATTCCATGGTATGGATATGCCACATTTCATTTATTTGTTGGTTGGGGACATTTGAGTTGTTTCCACCTTTGACTATTATGAATAATGCTGCCATGAACAGTTCTGTAAAATTTTTTGTGTGTACATGGTTTTAATTATCTTGGATATATTATATACTTAAAGAGTGGTAATGTTGGGACATGTGGTGAAGATCTGTTTGACCTTTTTTTTGGGGGGTGTACTGGAGATTGGGCCCAGGGGCATTCTACCTTTAAGCCATAACCCCAGCCCTATTTTATTTTTTATTTTGAAACAAGGTCTCTCAAAGTTGCTGAGGGTCTAAGTTACTAAGACTGGCCTCAAACCTGTGATCCTCCTGTCTCAGCCTCCCAAGTACCGGAATTACAGGTGTGTGCCACCATGCCCAGGTGAACATTTGCTGTTTTTGCGCCCGATGTCCATGTCTCCTTTCCATGCAGTACAATGATTTTTGCTGTGGGAACCATGCCTTAGCACTCTTGGCTCCTGTATTATTATTATTATTATTTTTTTTTTTTGCAGAGCTGGGGATTGAACCCAGGGCCCTGTGCATGCTCGGCAAGGCTCCACTACTGAGCTATAGCCCAGCCCTCAACTCCTGTCTTGCAGGTGAAGCTGAATGTGCCCCTGGGCTCCAGACATGGGGACCACACTGGTGAAGGCGACTGGTGTGGCCTGTCTCTGGGATCACAGTGGCTGGTCTGGTGATGGCTGTGTGCCTCCTGATCAGGGCCCAGGCGATGCCACTCTGGTCTGGGGGAGCAGATCAGCTCTTGTGTTGATGGGGCCGCACTGGCACACTGAGCCTGAGAAGGATGGCATTTCCCTGGAGGAAGCAAAGCTGGCGGACGTGTCCTGGTGGCGACTTTCGAGGGTCAAATCCCACCCCCGACACAGGTGTGTGTTCCCCTGTGTGGGGAAGGGAGAGACAGGACTTTAGCTTTTGGGGGCCACTGCATTCCCCTTTTACTTGAGCTGGTTTGGGTTGGGTTTTCTTTCACGTGCAACCAGACAAATCCTCAGGGCCACATGCTACCACCAACAGTGCTCCACGTGGCCAAAGCAGCGTTTTCAATAGGTTTTTATTGAAATGGTTATATTAGCAAATTCCACAATACAGGTATACACTATTGGCATAGAGGTATATACCATACAATTTCACTACTTACTATACTTACATCAACCACGTGGACCTGACGGTTGTGCTGCCCAGAACATTTCCAGGGTCAGTAAGGTTGGCTCGTCATTACTCGGCTCACGCTGCACTCACAGGAGTCTGTGTTCTAGATGCAGGGAAGCCTCCTGCTGTAGCCCCCGAGTGAAGCGGGCGACCGGCTTTGCTTCTTGAATACTGGAGCATGTTCTTCCTGGCACAGCTATCCAATGGCGAGTTAAAGTTCAAGTGCATAGTTTCCTTTCCATCCCTCAAGGTGGAAGAGAAGTCATTTGCCACATGTGTGCATATCCTGAGCTTCCCCCACCCCAAATCACCTGTGCTAGTTAGAAAAATAGTTTTGTATGCCATCCTCTGAGATGTTGTGCATAGTTAGCAGGAACCCAGAATAAGAGGGGCTCTTTGAATGACCCAAATATGAAAGGGGGAACTTTAATATTTTCTAGAGTATAAAAGCTACGGGGGGTCAAAATCAATTGTGACATATGTAGTCTAGGATTGGAACCAATTCCTTCTCCTGTACCGGATGGGGTATTTCTATCAGGCAACGGTGTTCTCCATGCCCCCGGCAAGACTGCCTGGCTTGGAGCTGTTTCCTGTGTCTGTAAGCACCTGGGCCAGTCTTCCTGGACAGAGCTGCTGCCACCCTGCAATCCATCCTGCTTCCCACCCTTGCCTTAAGACCCAGATCCTGCCTGAGCACCCGCCAAGGAGCCCTTCCTCCAGCTGGGTCAGCAAGGCAGGCCTGGGCTGCCAGGGAGGACGAGAGCAGACGGCGCCCTGTCTGCCCATCTCCAGGGTGACGTGTCGTCATAGGCTGGGTCTCCTGCAAAGGTGCTGGGATGTGGAGCGAGGCCTCCCAGCAACTGGGCCCACAGAGTGTGGCTGCAAGCAGCAGCCTTCCTGTGGCAGGAGCAACTTGCTCACTGGAAGGAAAAGAAGAGGCTTAGGATGTTAGAGCCAACCTGGCCCCTCCCTGCTTTAAACAAATCTCTTGGTCCAGTACTTTTTCATTAGGAAAGTCCTTTCATATCACACAGCGTCAATGCACTAGACTTAATTGTGGAGGGAGGGTAATTCCAGAATTGCCACGTTATGTTGGGTTAACTTTGTGAACCATAGCTTAGAACAACGTCTCGACAGACCCTTGACAGCCACCGAGAGCCGTGAAAAAGGCGTGGCCAGAGAAGACAGGGCTGAGGGACCGGTGAAGGCCACGTTGGGCTTGCCCAGTGACTCGTGTGTCCCTTCCCACAATTGGAGCTGAGTGGACTGTGAGAAATGAGCTGTTGTAGCTCAGATAAATGGTCTGGGGACCTAGACTCTGTGTCCCAGGGCACGGAGGGCTCACAGCAGCTGAAGTGAGCCGATGACAATGGCTTCAGGCTCGCCGCTCTTCCACAGAAGGGGATCTGCATGGTCGAGGAAGGCGCTCAGAGCTGAGCTGGGGCCAGGGCTTGCTGTTTCTGACAGAGGTGTTTCTTTGGGCTGCCAAGCAGCACTCCACCACCTCAAGCCCCATCCTTTGTGGAGTGTGCACAAGGAGGCGTTCACCAGAGGAACTGCGAGTGGGGTGGGGGAGGCCTGAGTGGCTTCAGCACAGAACCCTTGGAAAGTCAGCACTCAAGCTGCATGAAGTTCAAAGGCTCTTTTTGCCTCTTTGTCCTAAAGTCTCTTACTTCTTCCCCAAGCCTGAGTGAAGAAAACAGAAAACATGGCGTAGGCCTGGGGTGAGTTGCAGGAGGGAGAACCCAGGCGATGAGCTGCGTGGTCCCTATGGGGTCTTCCTGGGACCGGCAGAACCATGGCTGGGATGCAGCCGAAGTTGATGGTTCCTTCCCACTCCACAGTCACTGCAGGCTGCTCTGGAAAACGCAGGGCACTGCTTTGATTTCACACCTGCCGGAGACCCACTCGGCCTCTCTTCTTGAAGGCTGTTTGCTGGGATTGTCCAGGGTACACGTAAAAAGAGGGAAACCTCCCAACTCTGCCACCATCCTAGAGATAGGTGTTTTGTGGCTCCAGGGGTGTCCTGGTCCCCACTCTCAGCCCCTTCACCCAGGCTCCAGGAGGCAGGTGACACTCTCCCCAGATGCAGGTTCAGGGCGCCCACCTGCTTTTCCTTCCCTGGTGTTCCACAGGATGGTCAGGAAAGTTCAATTCCATGCAGGCAGGAAGCGCCGGCACGCATGCCCCACAGATGTCCTCCTGTCTCTCCCTGATGTTACAATACTTGAAATCCACAGCGTGTCCCAACCCTTCTGCAAGGTTCTTAACCACATCCCAGGATACTCCGTGCTCATCCCCTCCCGGATGGGTAACACAAGGGTACGTCAGAGTGCTGGAATGATGTACCCTTGAGGCCAAAATAAAAGACAAATTCCACACACTTCATGGGTAACCACTGCCCTTTGCCAGGAACTGCCGAGGGAAGGCGCTTTTATTTTGAGCTGTGGTGTCAGAAGAGTCAGCCCTGTGGTAACAGCCCCTCCCTCACCTCCCTACACACCGTTAGGATGGAGTGAAGGTTGAGCTGAACCACACGCAGCTGTGGTCGGGTGACACTGAATACGGGAGTGAGGGCCAGTCTGTCTGCCTTCTTCAAAGAGGGAAATGCTAGGCAGTGGATTTTCTAAATTTTATAGCTCCTTATGTCCACACCTTCAATGCCAGTGTTTCCAGGGCTTTCACCCAGATGGGGTCTGCACGTCATTGGGCGATTCCAGCCCCTCTTGCTGTAGCCGCTCCAGGCTGTGCACTGACTGTGCACACACCTCTGTGTGGGGCAGGCAGGGTAAGAAGTGGGGCACTGAGGGCTGTGGTCACAGGGAGACTGCCCCAGGACGGCTGGGTGCACATACACTTAAAACGTGGCTTCTAGAATTCTGATGCAGAAGGGGTTGCACCTGGCCATCTTCCCTTGGGCAAATCTCTGCCCCAGGTCAGTGCTGTGTCCCCATGGCTCCCTCTAGGGACCCTGCCAGCCCCAGACCTACAGTGACCCCATAAGGGTGCTTGCTGGGTCCTGGGCTTCTACTTCCACCGTGTGGCTCCCCACTCCCTTTCCTACTTTCAGCCAGCTATGAAATGCCTCTCCTTTGCCTTGGCCTGCAGGGCTGGCCCCAGAGCACCAGGCCCATCTGCCCTCCTTCCCCAGACAGAGCCTGGAGTCTGTCCCTCTGAGCAATGCCTCCCAGGCTTCCAGGCTGCTGCCTCCACCCTCTGCCCTCCTTTGGCTCCCGGCCTCTGCCTGGTCCTTCTTCCAGTCTGGGGGTGGGGGCAGTACCATCCCTCTGTCTGTGTTCTGGGAGCCCCCCACCCCTCGTGACGTACCCTCCCTTCACTGATCTTACAGCCCGGTTGGCTGTTGATGGGCTGGCTTTCTGCAAGACAAAGCTTTTCTTTTCTTTTTTATTTTTTGCTGCTGGGGATTGAACCCAGGGACTCCTATGGGCTAAGCACAGCATGCTCTAGCACTGAGCTTCACCCAGCGCCCCCATCTTCATGACCACGGGGTTCACATTAACACTAAGTCCATGCATTGGACACACAGGAGGATTTAGTAAAGGTCTGTGGACATAACTGCCCATATGGTCCAGCTTTCACCCTCCTGAATGCTACAACCTTAACATCTGCGTTCTGGCTTCATGACGCTTCCGAGCAGCCATCACTTGTCAGGTCAACGCCTTGCTTTCCTTGCAGAGCCGCTGCCCAGCAGTGAAGGGTCACAGCAGGAACGTGCTGACTTTCCTTCAGATAAAACCAGGGTCATTTAGCATGGGGAGCAATGCAAGTACTGAACATGAGGGTTAGTAAAAATATGAGCAGGGCATATAAAGCCCACAGGATATGTCAAGTTGGTCAAATTCAGTAATCTTACTTGCTTAACACCTTCCTGACTCCATGTCTTGGCAGCAGGGGCTGTTGTGGCATCGGGGCAGCTGGCAAGGGCTGGGCTGGTGTTCAGGGGAGAGCCTCATGGACAGCCGGGCCCAGGGATTCCTGGAGGAACTAGAAGATGGAGCCAAAGCAGCCAAGGGGATGGAGCCACCGGAGCTGGGAGATGGAGCCTCGCTTCACAAGCAAAGCTCACTGGACTTCCCGTGGTAGACAGCTTGTCTTCCTGAGTGGGGAGCAGAGGCGGGGGCCCTGGATGGACATGCTCCCCATAGCACAGATCTCAGGCTTCCAGGCCAGCCCCCTCGTCCCTCTCCCTGGAATAATAGGAAAGGAGGGCTCTGGGCAGTTCCTCCAGGAGGACGGTGAAGAGCCCAAAGCTGAAGCCTTTGCATTTCAACTATCATGACATGATTCCCAGCTCACGCTTCTGGCGCTCGGGACTCAACTCCCTGTGTACCCATGACTCATGTCAACGCCTCTGCGCCCAGCTCCACCTGGGGACCTGGGGCGGAGGTGGTGGGGGAGGAAGAGGCTGGAGTGGGGCCTGGCTCAGGGCACTACACTGGAGATGCAGAGGGTTCGCGGTGTAAACTGCTCACTCTGGCCCTCTCCTGTCTTCAAATAGTTTCCTTGCTAACACCAGAGAAAACAACTCAAAGTTATTCTACATTTCCTGGCCAGTAACCACTACCAGTGGTAAGATTCACAACTGAGGTACGCACCTGTCACAGAAGGAACAGCTCTCCACGTCTCTGACGTGCCTGCCACAGTTGGTCCTCTGCCTCTGGGGCTGCTCAGAGACAAAGGTGTCGCTGACAAGTGTCCCTCACACAGCTGGCACGGCAGGTGCCTCTGCAGTCCTGCCTCCTGCTGGGGTCCTGCAGCGACTTGGCAGGGTCCCCTCAGCACAGCTGCTAGTAGGGAGGCCACTGTCTGGGATAAAGAGCGCCATCATCCCTACTCCTGAAGCATGTATCCCTGATGAAGAAGTCAGCGTCTTTCCTGACAAGGACAGGATATTCTACAGCTGAGCTGGAAGGTGGCCCCGATTTTCAGGAAAAAGGTGTCATGCTGGAATCTGGAACACTATTCTGAGTAAATTTCCTCATAAGAAATGCCTCTTGGCTGTTCTACAGTGAACATGTACCCCAGATTTCCCAGAAATTCAAATATTATGTCAATACATAGATTTTAGAGGACTCAATTTAAAAAAGTTCTTCTCAAGCAATTATTCATTCCTTTTCACTAAAGAAACTGTCTCGAGTGGAATTTAACACATGTGCCTTTGCAAGACGGCACAGGCCAGAAAAAAATGCCACATTGGGATCTGAGTTTTGGTTCAGAGAAAACAAGGTCACAGTACAGACAACAGGGCCACAATCAGAGTGGAATGACCTTATCTTTCTAAGGAGCCAAACCAAGCGCTGGAATAGCTACGTGCCTGGAACTCTCAACTGCACCCCGCTCCTTAAGGTGCCTGCTCCTGAGAGCTCCGTGGGCACACCTGTCTCCCTGGATGACACTCTCTTGAAACTGCTTATCAAAAATATATATATGTACATTTTTGTGATACTGGGGATTGAACTTAGGGGCATTTTATCTTCAAGCTACACCCCCAGCCCTTTTTATTTTTTATTTTGAAACAGGGTCTCACTAAGTTGTGAAGGGCCTCATTGAGTTGCTGAGGCTGGCTGTGAACCTGCGATCCTCCTGTCTCAGCCTCCCAAGTACTGGGATTACAAGCGTGCGCCACCACGCCTGGCTTTCAAAAGTATCTTTTATAGTACAAAGACTATTAAAAGGTAAACAAACAAAAGCCCTTGGTAAACAGTAAAAAGCAGTTAAGACCTTAAAGATCTGCCCTGTTCCAGCCTCAGATTAAGACAAATTGCTGCTGTCCACTGTCCCGATGTTCCTGAAGACTGCCGTCGCCCCAGCACACCTGTGTCTGCAGCATCGTAGTGACATGTTGCAAGAAAAGATGCTGCTAAAGAGGAGAAGCCACATGTGGAAATACGGCGAGCGTTCATTTCAAACTTAGGTTCTACAGAGCCAATATGAACGACAGGGCCAGGATTTGCCTCTGGGGCCGGAGTCGCCATTCTTGTAACAAGGACCTGAATGCCTGCACACCGCTAACTAGCTCAGGTGAACAAGGAGAAGCAGACTGAATGATGGTGTGGCCTTCTGCAAAAGGATGAGTAGGTTTGTTTTATAAATTTGCTCATCTTGGTTCTGCAGGGACTATTTGTAAGGTTTGAGTTTCTCATCATGTTAACCTGACGTCATCCTGGGTGTGTCCTCCATGTCCACCACATTGGCTGGCCCGTCCTCTTAAGCCTGGCTGCCAGTGTTCCGGTGTCTTCTTCATGTGTTGGTGCTGAGGCTGGCGGGAAGAAACTGGAATGGGCCCGGTGAAGACGGAAGAAGGGTCCTCATCTGGGATCTAGCAGCAGGAGGTGGTTCCGTCTTCTCAATAAAGCACTCAACGATGTTCTGATGTTGACAACGCTGGCTGTACACCCTGAGGCCAGTGTGTCCAGAGGGACTGCCAGGCTCTCTGGTGCCCCCTCCCACACCCACACACTTCAGTGGAGAAGGCCCACAGGCCATGGGGTCTGGGGGACCTTCCGTATTTAGTGACTACATAAACACTTGTCACCTTCCATCATGCTTAACACAGATGCTGGGAATGACCAAGGAGATGACTGCCTGTCCCCACACAAGACCGTGGCTCCAAGGCCGGCATCAGCCTGGCTGGAAAGTGGATGGTCAGAGTCTCAGAAAAGGTATAAAAGGCAAGGCTTTCCTCAGCTCCCTACAGAAAGAGGCCCTTGAGCAGGAAGTAGAATAAGAGACAGAGGACAAAGAAGAGCAAGTCACAGAGCCGCGACCCACGCACACTGATAGAAGCTTCACTTGCAGGCTTAGAATGCATTGTAAGTGAGGGTCACAGAAAGTACTTGTAAAAAACCCCAATGTCACCCCGACACAGAATAGCACGTGATTATTCAGGGACATGTTTGCAATTCAACAGCAACCCCTGGCCCCTGCCTCTTCTCTGGAAATGGTCAGGCTAGCTGGGTGCCCATGTTCAGGGGCCGGCTTCCGGCAGGTATTCAGTGCCACAAGGGTCACCTGGCAATAGCACTGTCACCAAAGCCTCACCTGGGGGACTCTGCAATTCAACCTGAACCCCAACCTGTGCCTGGAAGCGCTATCCTTCTTCCAAAACGGACAGTGACAGAATACAAAATAAGAAAGGTGATCATGAACCAAATCACAAAAGGAGTGACCCCCAACAGCCCATTTTTTTTTTAAAAAAATCAGGTTTTGTTTTCATCATACATGTCCAAAGAAGGTTCGATGGTGGAGAATTCACTTTCATATACTAGGCTCCGAGGGGACAAGGAGTTTCGGTGAAAGAAGTGGCCACCTGAAAAGGAAGAAGAAAAGAATCAGTACACGCAGGTCTCCACTTCCTACCCAGCTTTAGAAGGAAACCTGTGGATTAGCTTTGACACATCCTACTTTCTCAAGCGTCACCTTCATGTTGGCCTCTTATTACAGACAGGAAAGGAGTATGGGCGTTCCTTGATGGATGCACGCTTTCATTTCGTTTTCTGAAGTGCTGGGATTGAACCCAGGACCTTGTGCGTGCTAGGCAGTGCTCTACCACTGAGCTACACCACCAGCCCTGCAAACACTTTAAACATGCACGTTCCCATGTCCGTATCCCAAGAGATTTAACACAGCTCTTCAAAGCAAAGCCACCTGGTGCTCTAAAAAGATGCCACTGACAAATTTGAAAACTTCTTTGTAGGGACACAATTAAATGGAGAACTCCCTCCCCCACCCTACCTACCCCTCCTCTCTGAGCATCTTTACTGGGCTGACTCTGGGGGTGTGGGTGAACAGAGCCCAGTCAGCTGGGCAGACTCAAGGATTCAGGGTTGTGATTTTTTGTTTGTTTTGGTACTAGAGGTTGAATGCAGAGGCATTCTATCTCTGAGCTATACCCCCAGCCCTAATTTATTTTTTGAAACAAGATCTCTCACTAAGTTGCTGAGCCTGGCCTTGAACCTGTTATTCTCCTGTCTCAGATACTGTAATCCCAAATACTGGGATTATAGGTGTGCACCATGCCCAGGTCCATGCATTCTCTGTCTCCCTCTCCCCTCTCCCCTCCTTTTCTCTTCTTTCTTTTCTTTCATTCTCTCTCTCTCTCAAGAGAACTCAAGGGCATTCTACCTCTGAGCTAAACCCCAGCCCTTTTAGTTTTTTGTTTTATTATTTATTTATTTTTTTGCGGTACTGGGGATTGAACCCAGAGGCGTTCTACCTCCGAACTACACCCCTGGCTCTATTTTTTATACTTTACTCTGAAACCGGGTCTCATGAAGTTTGGAGGGCCTCACTAAGGAGAGAGAGAGAGAGAGAGAGAGAGAGAGAGAGAGAGAGAGAGAGAGGAGATAGGGAGAGAGACAGGGAGAGAGAGAGATAGAGAGAACCGAGGCTGGCCGCGAATCCGGATCCTCCGGTCTCTGCCTCCCAAAGTACTGGGATTACAAGTGTGCGCCACCACGCCGGGCTAGTTTTTTGTTTTAAAACAGGGTCTTGCTATGTTGCTATGAGTCTCCCTAAATTGCTGAGACTGACCTTGAACTTGTGAGCCTCCTGTTTCAACCTCCCAAGTACTTGGATTACAGGTGTACACCACCACATCTGGCTCTATGTATTCTTAAAACCAGTAATTCCCAGTCCTCCTTTCTTGGAGAGAGAGCCGTACTTGGCTGATTCATGTAGTATGCACTTTCATGCCTTTGAATAACATACCTATGTTGATCCTTCCTAACTTTTCAGTCTTAGACTTAATAGAATTCCCAATATGGAAGATGATGATTTTCTCCTATTCCCACTCCATCCCACAGATTTTCCACTGCCCCAGTATCACTGTATTTTGATAATTATATAAAAAAATCAAAGCCAGGTGTGGTGGCGCACACTTGTAATCCCAGTACTTGGGAGGATGAGACAGGAGGATCAGATGTTCATTGTGGCCAGCCTCTGCAACTTAGCGAGACCCTGTTTCAAAACAAAAAATAAAATAGGGCTGGGGTTGTAGCTCAGAGGTAGAATGACCTTAGGTTCAATCCCCAGTACCCCCCTACGAAATGTTTACATTACTTTACTATTTGTGCTATGTAGAAGAGTTAAGCCATGCTCACATTTCCTTGTCCACACTGCCCTGTTTTGCTCTTACAGCTTTATTGAGGTATAACTGATACACAGTAAAACACAGTTAAAGCATAGTCTGACAAGCGTTTATGTACACACCTGTGAGTCTATCACCAGGATCTGCATGTGAACATCTCCATCACCCCTCCCCCGCCGGCATCTCCAGGTGCCTCTTGGTAATCCCTTTTCCTTCTTTCTGCCCTCCTCCCATCACCATGGAAACAGGTCAGTATGCATCTTTCTAGAATTTTGTATGAATGGAATTGTATAGTAGACACTGGATCATACAAGTGAAGTTGCTATGAATGCCTGTGCACAGGTGCATGTGAATGTGTGCGTCCCGTGTCTCTTGAGTAAATACTGGACATGGAATGACTAAGGAGGTGCACGCTTAATTTGTTCAGAAACTGCCAGCCTCTTTTGTTCCTGCAAGCGGCTGTACCACTTTGCATTCCTGCACAGTGTGTGGAAGCCATGGTGCCTGTGCATCTCCCCACACCCGCTGAGGTGGCTCATTCAACACAGAGGGTAGTCATCACAGAGGGTAGTCTCTCTGGGGCTTAATTTGCGTTTCCCTGAGTACTAATGGTGCTGAGCATCCTTTCATGTGCCTATCAGCCAACTGTATGCCTTCTTTTGTGGAGTGTTTTGTTTGAATCTTTTGCCCATTTAAAAAATTGGGTTGTCTTCATATTACTGAGTGTAAGTCCCCCCTGCCCTTTGGTCTATTTTTGGGCACTATTCTGTTCTGGTAATCCAGTTGCCTATCTTTACAGGAATGTCATACTGCAGGAGCTTCATGTCTTGATCAGGTATTTTAAGTTCTTCAACTTTGTTCAGGGAGGAGAGGAAGACTGCAGTTGCATGGGCTAGCATATGGGTGGTAGGACCACTTCTAGTTTCTTGTTTAACTTTACTATGCTGAAAATCTTTTGCATTTGAAAAACTAGAAAGAATTAGAAAATGCATGCTGGTGCTATCCGTACAGAGAAGCCCTCTGAGAGTAAGGTCCCATGTATGAGATGCTTGATCTCTGAGGACAGTCACAGCTCCCTGATGAATCTGCATAACCCAACAGTGCCAACCGGTGAAATTAAGAAAAAAAAGCTAACTGCAGGAAGAACTAAAACCATCAGAAGTGGAAATGACCTTTTCCTGTTAGGGCAATGACCAGCTGACACCAGGTCTTTGGCTGCCCTCCACTCGCCCCTTCAGAACAGGGCTGGGCTGTGGCGCAGAGGCAGAACATGTGCTTAGCGTGTGTGAGACCATGGGTTCAATCCTAGCACCAACAGATAAAAGAAAAAAAAAATTAAAGGTCAGAACTTTACTCAGTCACTTAGAGCTGTCAATTTCCTTGTGAAAAATATAACACCAAAAAAAGAACATGTAAGCCACAGAATTTCAGAGAAAAGTGACTTGGTAAACTCTTAATGGAGGTATGACCTATACAGTTCAATGAATTTCCACAAGAAGAGCACATCCATGAAGTCACCCCTGGATCAAGAAACAATGCGCCACAGCACCCCGCAGGCCCCAAGCCTGTGATCCTCCTGTCTCAGCCTCCCAACTACTGGGATTATGGGCATGGAGAAATTAGAACCTTTATACATTGCTGGAGGGAGTGTAAAATGGTTCAGCTAAGCCGGGCCTGGTGGTACATGCCTGTGATCCCAGTATTTGGGAGGCTGAGATAGGAGGATTGCAGGTTTGAGGACAGCTTCAGCAATTTAGCAAGACTCTCAGCAACCGAGTGAGACCCTGTTTCAAAACAAACAAAAATGAAAATATATAAAAAGGACTGGGGGTGTAGCTCAGAGGTAGAATGCCTCTGGGTTCATTTCCCAGTAACCCCCTCCCTGCGCATGTACACACACACACACACACACACACACACACACACACACACACGTGGGGCTAGTATAAAGAACAGTTTGGTGGTTCCTCAAAAAGTTAAACATAGAACCATATGACCCAGAAATTCCACTATTAAGTATATAACCCAAGGAACCTAAAACAAAAATACAGATTCTTCTACACCAGTATTACCAGTAATATCATTCATAACAGCCAAAAGGTAGACCCGAACGCCCATCAGTGAACAGTGGATGGACAAACTGTGGCACCTACATATGATGGACAATTATTCAATTTAAAAATGGAATTAAGTATTGATATATGCTACAATGTGGATTAATGTTTAAAACATTATGCTTAAAAAATAAAAATACTTGGGAATAAATCTAAATAAGGAGGTAAAAGAGCTCTCCAATGGAAATTATAAAACACTGAAGAAAGAAATTGACGAAGACCTTAGAAGATGAAAAGACCTCATATATTCTTGGATAGGCAAAATTAATAGTGTCAAAATGGCCATACTACCAAAAGCAATCTAGATATTCAACACAACCTCTATTAAAATACCAATGTCATTCTTCACAGAGCTAGAGAAAATGGTCCTAAGATTGATATGGAAAAACAAAAGACTCAGAATAGCCAAAGCAATCCTGAGCAATAAGAATCACGCAAGGGGCATCACAATACCTGATTTCAAATTATACTACAGAGCTATAGTAACAAAAACAGCATGGTATTAGAACCACCATATGACCCAGCCATACCACGCCTCGGTATCTTCCCCAAAGAATTAAAGTCAGAATACTATAGTGATACGAGCTGGGCGGGGTGGCGCACGCTTTTAATTCCAGTACTTGGGAGGTGGAGACTGGAGGACCCGGGTTCGCGGCCAGCCTCAGCTACTTAGGCCCTCCGCAACTTCGTGAGACCTGGTTTCAAAATAAAGTATAAAACATAGGGCCAGGGGTGTAGCTCGGAGGTAGAACGCCCCTGGGTTCAATCTCTGGTACTGCCAAAAAAAAAAAAAAAAGAATACTATAGTGATACATGTATAACCATGTTTATAGCAGCACGATTCACAATAGCCAAATTATAGAACCAACCTAGGAGTCCTTCAACAGATGAATGGGTAATGAAAATGTGGTATATACAATGGAATTTTACTCAGCCATACAGAACAAAATTATATCATTTGCAGGAAAATGGAAGGAAGTAGAGAATATGATGTTAAGTGAGATCAGCCAGTCTCAGCAAGTCAAGGGTCATAGGTTTTTTTCTCATATGTGGAAGCTAGAACAAAAACAGGAAACCAGTAGAATAGGATAAGGGAACTGGCGGATGGAGGTGGGAAAGGGAAAAAGGAAGACTGAGGAAGGGAACAGTTCAAATAAGGTTATTTCCATACATGAAAGTCTCACTACCAATCTCACATGTATGGGGAGGGAGGGAGAGGACACGGGGCGGGATAGGAAGGGAAATATACCTGCTGTGTGCATGTATGTTTGTATCACTTTGAATCTCACTGTGATGTATAATTACAATGCACCAAAAAATATAACCCCCCAAAACCATTATGTAACATGAAAGCAGCCAGATGCAAAAGGTCACGTATTTTGTATAAGTCTATTGATATGAAATAACCCCAGTGTGTTTGCGGAGACAGCACAGATTGGAAGCTGCTGGGCTGGTGGGAAGGTGGATGCAAAGCCAGTGCTCGGTGGCAGAGGTCTGCCTTTGGTGGTGACGACACTGTGAAGTAGAGGTGGCGTTTACATACCATCGTGAGAGGCTTCCTGACTCACTGTGGGGTTATGTCTAGACAGACTCAGCATAAGCTGAAAACGCACTTAATAATCCTAACCTGCTGAACATCGTAGCTTAGACTAGCCTTCCTTCAATGTGTTTAGAGCATTCACGTTAGCATACAGCTGGGCAAAATCACCTCACATAAAGCCTACTTTAAAGTGTTGAGCCAGGCCTGTAAACCCAGTACTTGGGAGGCTGATACAGGAGGATTGCAGGCTTGAGACCAGCCTGGGCAACTGAGCAAGACCCTATTTCAAAATTAAAAACAAAAGAAAACTCGGCTGGAGGTGTAGCTCAGAGGCAGAATGCCCCTGGGTTCCATCCTCAGTAATACACACACACACACAACACACACA
>PVJS01043804.1:0-16917 GCA_004027185.1 Glis glis | reverse complement strand
AGAGAGAGAGAGAGCTGAGGCTGGCCGCGAACCCGGATCCTCCGGTCTCCGCCTCCTGAAGTAATGGGTTTACAAGCGTACACGCCCGGCCGGGCTGTATGTTTTTAAGATAGGTAGCCCCCAAGTCTTGCACCATACACATAGACAGGAGTTCAATGAATGGCTATTGAATGAGTCAATGCATGAACTCCAAGGATCAAAAGTAAAGATTTTAAAATGTCACTCTAGGGCTGGGGATAGCTCAGTGGTAGTGTGTGCTCAGCATTTGTCAGGCCCTGGATTTGATCCCCAACACTACTAAATGAATAAAATGTCAGGCTGGGCTGTGGCATTTTAGGGGCTCATCAAGAACATGAACTATATCTTTTTCACCTTGAATCCTGACGGCTAGCTAACAAGGTAGTGCTCCTTTTTAAATATGTGAATAGCCAGGCATGGTGGCACACTCTTGTAATCCCAGTACTTGGGAGACTGAGACAGGAGGATTGCAGGTTCAAAGCCAGCCACAGCAACTCAGTGAGGCTGTTACCAACTTGAGACCCTGTTTCCAAATAAAAAATAAAATCAAACTAGGGGTGTAGCTCAAAAGTAGAATGCCCCTGGGTTCAATTGCCAGTACCATAAAAATTTTTAAAAAAAGCCAGCCTCAACAACTTAGCAAGACCCTGTTTCCAAATAAAAAACAAAATAGGGCTGGGTATGTAGCTCAGAAGTAGACCCAACCTACGCCGGGCATGGTGGCACATGCTTGTAATCCCAGTACTTGGGAGGCTGAGACCGGAGGATCTGGGTTCGCGGCCAACCTCAGCTACTTAGTGAGGCCCTCCGCAACTTAGTGAGACTGTTTCAAAATAAAGAATAAAAAATAGGGCTGGGGATGTAGTTCAGAGGTAGAATGCCCCTGGGTTCAATCCCCAGTACCACAAAAAAAAAAAAAAATAAAGAAGTAGACCCAACCTGGGTCAAATCCCCAGTACCACAAAATAAAATAAAGTGGGCTGGGGGTGTGGCTCGGAGGTAGAATGCCCCTGGGTTCAATCCCCAGTACCAAATAAATAGGTTCAAGATGACAAGTAAGAAGCCAAGCTGTTTAGTGATGGTCCCACCAGTCTGTGGAGCACCATCTGTGGGGGCTGGGCAGTGGGCCTCAGGGACCAGTCAATGAAGGAAACCCAAGCAGGCTCAGGAGGGTGTGTCCGTGTGTTACAGACAATGAGGATGCCAAATCCAAGAGGTGTTTACTGTAATAAGTGTTCGAGGAGGGTGGGGTGGGGTGGGGCTCCCCCATCTGATCCTCCAAGGCTCTGGAGTGACTCATTCTTCCTTGGATTCAGAAGCAGGGCTGATACTCAGTCCCCCAGTTGGGCCCTGCTCCCCCTGGCCCCTGGCATCCCCAGTTTCGCCAGCCACCAGAGCCACATTCCTCAGATAATTGATGTTGAAGCAGTTGGTCTGTTCATCTCCAGGACTCAGGTTACAGCAAAGGGCAGGATCTTTCCAGAAATTCCGTCGGGGTCCACACAGATCTTCGATGAAGGCAAATTTCTGATGAAGGAGAAGAGAAGAGCAAGGATGATGGTGTGTGGGGGGGAGGTCAGAGGTCAGGCACGGACACAGGTGCCCAAAGCTCTCCTGTCAGTTTTCTACTGCTCTCCCCCTCGATCCCTTCGTGGGGCCCAGAGATCATGGAAGGCTGCCTCGCACAGCTAGATTCCTTAGGACTGACAGAGGTGCATGTTTGGAAATGCCAGAAGCTTGACACCCAGAGAAGGCATAATAGGAACTTAGGAATGGGGACCAGGCCAGATCTGGAATGGAAACTTCTGGAACCAAAAACAGAGGTCTCAGCTGGGCGTGGTGGCACACACTTGTAATCCCAGTACTTTGGGAAGCTGAGACAGGAGAATCGCAGGTTCTCGGACAGCCTCAGCTGCCTAGTGAGGCCCTCTGCGATTTAGTGAGACCCTGTTTCAAAGTAAAGAATAAAAATTAGGACTAGGGGTGTAGCTCGGAGGTAGAATGTCCCTGGGTTCAATACCCAGTACCACACACACACACACACACACACAAAACCAAAGGTCTTTCCTGCCAGTCCTTGTTACTTCTGTGGGCTACTGAAGAGAAGGGGCAGCTTGCAGTTCCAGTCTCACCCATTCTCCTGCCTTCCTCTGGAGACCATGACCCCCTTCCTCACACACTCACCTCCTCCTCAGCACAGCAGGCCTGTTCTGGAAATGGCAGGTTGCAGCAGTGGGCCGTCATGTTCCGGATCAGCCCAGGAATCTGTTTACTGTGTTGGTATGAAAGAGGCAGGAGTCAGGGTGTAAGGTCATCCCACGGCATCAGGATGGCACTGGGAGACCATGATTTCATTCTCTCGGAGGGCACCCCAGTAGGGAGTCTTCTGTTTTTTGTTTTTGTTTGTTTGTTTGTTTTGTGGTACTAGGGATTGAACCAGGAGCATTCTACCTCTGAGCTACACACCATCCGTATTTCGTTTGTTTTTTTGTTTTTTGCAGTACCAGGGATTGAACCCAGGGGTGTTCTACCTCTGAGCTATACCCCCGGCCCTATTTTTTATACTTTATTTTGAAACCGGGTCTCATGAAGTTGCGGAGGGCCTCACTAAGTAGCTGAGGCTGGCCACGAACCCGGATCCTCTGGTCTCCGCCTCCCAAGTACTGGGATTACAAGCGTGCACCACCACGCCCAGCATCACCATCCTTATTTCATATTTTATTTTATTTATTTTTGGGTGGTACTGGGGATTGAACCCAGGGGAGTTCTATCTCCTAAGTTGCTGAAGGCCTCGCTAAGTTGCTAAGGGTCTCACTAAGTTGCTGAGGCTGGTCTTGAACCTATGATCCTCCTGTCTCAGACTCCTAAGTACTGGAATTACAGGTGCACGTCACCAAGCCTAGCCAGAGGGATATTTTGGGGGAAGGAAGAGTGCTGGGGAAGATCTGAGCAAGACTCACTGCTTGGTGAGAACTCTCTGGTTTCCACAGAGATGGTCCATGAGGTTGGGGGTGACCCGGCTGAGGTCAATGGTCAAGATGTCCCGGTCGTAGTTGGGATAGGGCGCGCGGCGGGCAAAGCACTCATCGCGGGCAGGGCTGGGAGGGTAGTGGCAACAGGAGTGGTGGTGGGTCTTTATAGCCTGCTCCCGGTCACAATACCCGTCCATGGCGTCCTCCCACTGCGGGCGGGCGGAACAGAGAGAGGAAAGTCAGAAGCCCAGACGCTCCGCGCCTTCTCTCCTCACCACCTACTTCCTTTATCATCCCCAGCTAGGAGACGAGGGGCTCCAGCCCCAGGGGCCAAGCAGGGAGGGCAAAGAACCGGAGGGAAGGAGGCAGCTGTGCGCGCGTGGGCTTGGGAAGGCGGAGGGAGGGCGCACACGTGACTTTCCACGTGGCCACGAGAGATGAGCCGGAACAGCAGGTGGAGAGGGTCAGGTGAGGCCAAGCTGGACGGACGTGTGCAGACAGGCGCGCGTGTGGGGTCGCAGGTGGATGAGGCCAGGACTGCGGTATGAAGGCTCAGGAGGCACACTCGGGTGACGGACACAGTGGCTGGACGGACAGTCACAAGCAGACGAACGTGGACGTGCTCACAGCGGGGAGGCACACGGATGGACGGACCGGTGGACTCAGAGGTCGGAGCCGGGCAGGCAGGCAGGCAGGCTCTCGGGGCCAGGGCGCCCACTTACGGCCTTCCACGTGCAGGTATGGTTGTTCCCCTGGCGGCAGCAGCGCTGGAACTCCGTCTCCAGCCGAGTCAGCGCGTGCAGCTGCCTTTGCAGGGGGTCAGTGGCTGGGAGGTTGCGTGGCGCAGAGCGGAGGCGTCTCAGGTGGCAGATGTTCTTGACATTTTCCAGTGTGGGCTTCCCCGGGGGAAAAGGCAGCTCGGGGACCACGGAAATACCGGGCTGGTGGCTGAGGCACGCCCGGAGCTGGTAGTGAGGCTGAGGCGCTTCCTCCTGGAAGCAGGAGAACCGAGCCTCCCCCCGCAGTTTGCAGCACGAGTGGGGTCGGGTCTTGACCGAGAACTCGGCCTCACAGAACTGGGTCATCGCGTGCTCCCACTAGAGTGAGAGGGGTGGGTCAGCCCCGCCGCCCGTGGCCCACACTCCTGCCTTCCTCCCAGGCTCCAGGAAGGAACCCTGGGCAGGCGGACACGAACGGGGCAGTGGCTGTCCTCTACTCTCCTGGGGAGTCCAAGGTAGGGCCAGCGAAAGGGACCCGAGGTTCCTCCATGCCCAGGCCTAGATGTCTAAACCCTAGAACACACATGCTGTCTGGGGGCTAAAGGACACCCCCAGCACCAAGAGCCCGGCCCTTACCACGAGCTTTGCACAGTCTAGGCGGTTTGTGTGGCTGCGGCAGGAGCAGCAGCGGGAATATCCAGTCTCCAGCAAATTGAGGGTCTCACCCTGGCGAGTCAGATGGGAGAAGCCCGACTGCGGCAGGTTCCAGGGCCCGTAAACCAAGTGTTGACGATTGGGAAGGCAGATCTGGTTGAGATTGTCTGGAGAGGGCCGCCCCGGAGGAAAGCCGTCCAGCCGGTGGGCCCAGCCCCCTCGGAATCGGCGCTGTGGGCAGTGCTGGGTGGGATCCCAGGAGTGAGGCTCTGGAGCGCCCTGGCCCACAATGGGAGCTGGCTTCTCTAGAATGGGCAACAGAGCAGGGAGAGGGAGATGTGGAGGGCTTGACCAAGCGGGATGGGCTGGGAGGATTGAAAGAACTGGGGGTGGGGAGAAAGGGTTGGGAGGGTGTAGGGGAAACCAAGAAATTCATGCGTGGCTCTTACCTTCGGAAGGACTGACTGAAAGGAAAAGAGAACTGAAGTATGAAAGGTGTCACCCTCAGAGCCGTCCCTGCCTCCCGTCACTGCTCCCTGCGTGGCCTCCCCAGGCTCAGAGCCCCTGCTCCTCTCATGCAGGGGGCAGCCACCATCGCTGTCACTTACCCTCTTTCTGCCTGGATTGCATGATCTCCTGCTGGGGTGGCAGAGGTATGTCTACTGGGGAAGAAGGAGGTGCAGAAGCAAAAGTGGTGTTGGGAGGGGCCTCTCTAGAAGACAGGCACCTGGCTAGTCCCCATTCATAAAGAGCAACTCAGTGGAGAAACAAATGAAAATAAATGCTGTTTTTGCCATTTAATCACATAAATGTTGAGTAGTTATTTCCTTAATTTCACAGATGAAGAATCTAAGGTTTGAGCTGGGCCTGGTGTTGCATGCCTATAATCCAAGTACTTGCGAGGCTGAGACAGGAGGATCTCAGTTTCAAAGCCAGCCTCAGCAACTTAAACTCTTTCTTTCTTTCTTTCCTTTTCTTTCTTTTCTTTTCTTTTCATACTGGGGATGGAACCCAAGGGCATTCTACCTTCAAGCTATACCCCTAGCCCTATTTTATTCTTTTTATTTTGAAACAGGGTCTCACTAAGTTGCAGAGGGCCTCACTAAGTTGCTGAGGCTGGCCTTGAACCTGCAATCCTCCTGTCTCAGACTCCTAAGTACTGGGATTACAAGCATGCATCACCACACCTGGCTGAGACCCTGTCTCATAATAAAAAAAGTAATAAATAAAAAGGGCTGGGGATGTAGCTTAGAGGTAGAACATCCCTGAGTTCAATCCCCAGTACAAAAAAAGAAAGAAAGAAAAAGAAAAAGGAAACTAACATTTGGAGAGGTAAGCATTTCACCCAAGGCTAGTAAGTGGCAGAGCCCACGCAGGGGCGTTCTACCTCCGAGCTAGACCCCCGGCCCTATTTAATTTAATTTTTTTTTTTTTTTTTGCAGTACCAGGGATTGAACCCAGGGGCGTTCTACCTCCGCGCTACACCCCCGGCCCTATTTTTTATACTTTATTTTGAAACCGGGTCTCACGAAGTTGCGGAGGGCCTCACTAGGTAGAGAGAGAGAGAGAGAGAGAGAGCTGAGGCTGGCCGCGAACCCGGATCCTCCGGTCTCTGCCTCCCAAAGTACTGGGATTACAAGCGTGTGCCACCACGCCCAGCCTAATTTAATTATTTATGTACTTGGTACTGGGGATTGTACCGGGAGTATTCTACCTTTGAGCTACACCCCCAGCCCTTTTTATTTTGAAACAGAATCTCACTAAGTTGCTGAGGGTCTCACTCAGCTGCTGAGGTTGGCCTGGAACCTGCAATCCTTCTGTCTCAGCCTCCCAAGTACTGGGATTACAGGTGTGCATCCCTGTTTCCAGCCAGAGCCTACCACCTTTATTTATTTATTTTTTTTTGTGGTACCGGGGATTGAACCCAGGGGCGTTCTACCTCCGTGCTACACCCCCGGGCCTATTTTTTTTTATACTTTATTTTGAAACCGGGTCTCACGAAGTTGCGGAGGGCCTCACTAGGTAGAGAGAGACAGAGAGACAGGGAGAGAGAGAGAGAGAGAGAGAGAGAGAGCTGAGGCTGGCCGCAAACCCGGATCCTCCGGTCTCTGCCTCCCAAAGTACTGGGATTACAAGCGTGCGCCACCACGCCCGGCCAGAGCCTACCATCTTGTCTGCTTCCCAAGCCCATGCTCCAAGGTAAGGCTACGGGGTAAAGAAGATGGGTAAAAAGGCTGGGCAGTCGCTTACTTTCTTTCTGTTCAGTGGGGCGTTGGGCAGCGGGTAGCTCTCCTTGAAAGGGGATGGCTTCCTGCGGGTACGAGGGAGCCACTGCAAGACAGGGATGAAGGCACAGAGCAGTGTGAATCAGATCCATGTCAGCAAGGTCTCAGTGGGATGGAGGCAGGGCAGGGAGAGGTACTCACCTTGCCTTCCAACGGGGAGGTGGGCAGGGGGCAGCTCCTCCTTTTGGAGAGGGACGGCTTCTGGAGAGGGAGGGAGCTGTGCTACAGGAGGGAGAGTGTGTGATCTGCCCACACCTTCTAGCCAGGTGTTACGGCTTGGATATAGAATGTCTCCTAAATAGCTTATGTATTGGTGTTCAGAGGTGATATAACTGAATCATGAGGGTTCTAACCTCATCAGTGGATGAATCCATAGTAATGGACTGACTGGATGGTAGCCTAGACAGGAGAGGGGTGGCTGGAGGAGCGGGTCCCTGGGGATATGGCCTTGGGGACTATAGATGTGTCCATGAATACCCTTCATGGATTTTATTTCTGGCCTCTGTGATGCGAGAGCAGAGCCCTTACGCTCTTCTCTCTCTGCTCCCTGCACCATGCCCTGAGCTCTGTAGACTTGGCCTGGCCTAACATGGACCGAACCCCTAAAATCTCCAGAACTGTGAGCAATGAATCTTCCTTCATCTGAGTTGTGGTTGTCAGGTATTGTGAGTCACAGCAGTGAGAATGCTGAGTGAAACACCAGGAGGGGGCGTCTTCCCTCCTCCCCATCTGAAGAGCGGGGAGAAGGTCAAATCAGAGACCTAGGGGACTAAGAAGGGCTTGCAGTGGCCTTACCTTCCCTCTGTTCCTCAAAGGGGAAGTCGTACTGAGAAGAGTCGAGGTGCTCCATGGAGAAGCTTCGGGTCTGGGGTTGGGAGGGGGGTGCTGCATAACCAACTAGAGGCAAGAGGGGAGACAGTCAGAGCCTAGAGCTTCTCCCGGGGCCCCCAACTCCATGGCAGCTCCCCAGACTCTTGCCTTCATGAAGGTGCTGGATGTGGCGCTTTGGCCTCAGCTCCTTCTGCTCTGGAGCCTTGTGGCCTGGAGGGAGGAAATCAGGGGTGGTTTGGTGTGTGTGTGTGTGCGCGCGCATGTGTGTGTGTGTGTTACTAGAGATTGAACCCAGGGGAATTCTCTTTTTTTATTTTGTGGTGCTAGGAATTGAACCCAAAGGCATTCTACCTTAGCGCTATACCCCCAGACTGATTTTATTTCTTATTTGTAAACAGGGTCTCACTAGGTTGCTGAAACCCTCACTAGATTGCTGAGGCTGGCCGCACACCTGTGATCCTCCTGTCTCAGCCTCCCAAGTACTAGGATTATTATTATTATTTTTTCTTTTTGCGGTACCGGGGATTGAACCCAGGGGGGTTCTACCTCTGAGCTACACCCCCGGCCCTATTTTTTTTTTTTTGCAGTACCGGGGATTGAACCCAGGGGCATTCTATCTCCGAGCTACACCCCCGGCCCTATTTTTTATACTTTATTTTGAAACCGGGTCTCACGAAGTTGAGGAGGGCCTTACTAAGTAGCTGAGGCTGGCCGCGAACCCGGATCCTCTGGTCTCCGCCTCCCAAGAACTGGGATTACAAGCGTGCGCCACCACGCCCGGCCAAGTACTAGGATTATAAGCATGCGCTAAACCAGGCGTGGTGGTGCACACCTGTAATCCCAGTACTTGGGAGGCTGAGACTGGAGGATCCGGGTTCGTGGCCAGCCTGAGCTACTTAGTGAGGCTCTCCACAACTTAGTGAGACCCTGTTTCAAAATAAAGAATAAAAAATAGGGCTGGGGGTGTAGCTCAGAGGTTGAATGCCCTGGGTTCAATCCCCAGTACTGCAAAAAATAAAAAAAATAAGTGTGCGCCACCACGCCCGGCCAGAGTAATTCTATCGCTGAGCTACACTCCCAGCCCTTTTGTGTTTTGAAACAAGGTCTCACTAGGTTGCTGAGAATCTTGCTATGTTGCTGCAGCTGTCCTTGAACCTAAGATCCTTGTGTTTCAGCCTCCCGAGTACCGGGATTACAGGTGTGCGCCACCACGCCTGGCTCAGGGTGGTTTTTGAGGGGCTCAGAGCAAAGGATGGGGAAGCTGTGGTCAATAGGGCAGGAAAGACAACCAAGACACAGGAACCACCGCTACATAACATATGCCCATTGTCCCATCTCCCTGACAAACACCCCAGATATGACCGACTGGGTCCTGAGAGTGCCCATGACGTTCTGACGACCCCACCTGTACCTGGCTCAGAGACTGGGCCTAAAGGAAACATGGCATCCGGGGTTGAGGAGCCAGGCATAATTTCTTCTGTCTGTCTCTACCTCAGGGCTGTCACTGTCCTCCCCACAGCCGCTCTGTTCTTTCTCTGGCTTTCCGAGGAAAAAGTCTGCCCTCGCTGGCTGGGGCCTCACCTGCCCACCTCCTCTACCCAGCCTCCTACGCCAGCCCCTTTACGCATCTTTAGGCCTTCTGATGAGGAACCCAGCCAGGAGTTGAAGTGCTTCCCTTTAGTTAATATCGGTTCCTCCTTTGTTTGGGTCTCAGCTGAGGACCTGAGGGACTGAGACAGGCACAGAGAAAGGAACCACTTGGAGCTGATTCGCAGGCCAAAGACTAGGAACAGGGAGGGAGGATGAGGTAGGGCGTATGGAGGTGGAGATACAGATTAGATCTACTGGCTTCTCTCAACAGTTTGGGCATCAAAGCAGCATATGTGTTAGCCGGGCGTGGTGGCACACGCTTGTAATCCCAGTACTTGGGAGGCTGAGACCAGAGAATCTGGGTTTGCGGCCAGCCTCAGCAACTTAGTGAGACCCTGTTTCAAAATAAAGAATAAAAAATTGGGCTGGGGGTGTAGCTCAGAGGTAGAATGCCCCTGGGTTCAATCCCTGGTACTGTAAAAAAAAAAAAAAAAAAGCAGCATTTGTGCCCAACAGAGGGCGAGTCTGTGGCTAGATGCCCTCTCCACTCTCTAACCAGACTGTCAAGGCTCGGGCCAGCAAACCTGCTGAGCGGCCCCATTCCCTCCCTCATCTGTCTCAGCCCACTGCATCTTCCTCAGGTAATCCCCTCCTCTCCTCCTCAGCTGTCCACTTGACTCCGATTACGTGTTTCTCAGCAGCAACCTCTGGGAACCCCTCTCCTGCTCCTGCCTCCCTGGCTAGAGGCTCCAGTGTTCCAGGCCCACCTTGGACTTACTCAGAGAAGGGAGGCCATGCCACCCTGCTGGGAACGAGCTGTGTGGGGCCAGGTCCCTTCCCAAGTGCCGGCCCCACCCCTACTCACATCCCTCAGAGGCGGCAGAAGCGACAGCCAAACAGGCCAAGACCAAGGCTGCTCTGGACGCGGTCCCCATCCTGGGGCAAGGACTGGTCAGCGGCCACCCAAAAGGTGGGTTGTGCTGGCAGATCTGGGCTGTTGGAGCCTGCTCCTCTGGTTGTCCTCACGGCTGTTGTGAACCTCAGGGCCAGCTCCGGCTCCCTTATATTTGCTGGCTGCCTGTCCCCGCCCTCCTCAGCTTCCTGCCATGACTCAGTCGCAGCTGCTCCTCCTCTAGCAGCTACTCCTCCCAAATCATCCTGAGGCCTCCTCAGAGGACGGAGGAGGATGGAGGTGACACAGGGGAGCACTCGTACAACCCCAGGACAAACTGACTCTGAGAATCCCGGAGCAAGATGTCACGCCCTGTCTACAACTCGCTTCTCTGTCCACGCGCTGCCTTCTGTGGAGATAGGCTCTGACACCTGCTGGACCTGCAGGGCAGCAGGACTGAGGCTGGCTGAGGCGGCAGCTCCCTGCCCGGGAGAGGCCCGGGACAAAAGAGTGAAACTCCCTTTACCCCTCTCAGGAGTCAGAGATGCAGACACATGCCCAGCAGCTTCAAGTTTATTTTTTTTTTTTTGTTCCATTCTCCACATATCCAAACACTCTGGGTTCGCTCCGTGGGGGCCCCAAAGCAAGTCTCTTTAGAGGAGAGGAGACAGGCGTTTCTGAGGATTCCTGTGTCAAGGGAGGCTGGTGGCCTCCGTGGGTCTTTGCCGCGTGTATGCGGAGGCTCAGAACACTTCCTCCGCGTTGGGGACCCTGGCGTTCTGCAGCTCCAGCAGCCGCTGCACAGCCTGGGCCAGGTCCCGCTCCCCGACGCGGCGGTTGTCTCGGGTCCGCACGCTCACCGTCCTCCCGTTCTGCTCTTTCTGGCCAACCACTGCAGGAAGAGGAAGGGAGTTTTGGGAATCTCAAGGCAAATTCTCCCACATGGGATATTTCCTTTGGCTTTGCAGAACCTCATGAGACTTAAACCTTTAGGAAGAGTGGGAGCAGAGCCCAGATAGGGTTTAACGAAGGATATATTTAGCCTGCTGCTCTCCGGTTCATGGCTCATCCTGAGGAGATAAGGAAATGTTCCAGGCTCTATCCAGCTTATCACTTCTAGTCAGTAGCCCGGGGGTCAGAGTCGACCAGAGAAAGACAAACAGACGGGTGACCAGACACAAAGAAAAACTGAGTGTATGTGACTGGGGTACCTGGGAGGGGTGTCAAGAGGAAAGGGAGGACAGCGGTGGGGGGCGCATATGCACAAGTCCGTGGGACAGGGACCGCAGGACAGCTGAGCGCTGGAGGGCAAGTGGGGCCTGGCTGAGGCTCCTGCTCCTGGCCTTCGAGAGCTCTCACACGGGAATGAGGAGCAGGGAAGAGCTGGGCTTCTCCTTACCATCCTTTCCCTCTCCCTCAGGGTACCAGCAGTACCACAAACAAGTCTAATTAATTAATGCCTTGTTAACCCTTCTCCTTCCCTTTCTCTCTTATGTTCCCTTTGCTAATTAGCCTAACAGAAACCCCCTAGGGTGGGGTTAATAAGAGAAAAACTGTGCTGAGGGACAGAAATATCTGTGGGCAGGAGCAATGTGAAGTAGTTTACAGGGTAAATGAGTCAGTCTCCTCCCCGCTCAGGTAATGAGTCCCAATTAACCCAAATATGCACATAACCAAACTTAATAGACTTAATAGAAAGAAGAATGCAGAGGGCAGGTGCAAGGACACAGGGCCCTGAGGACCCGGGCCAACCTGATCTCTTACCAAACTGAAAATTGTAGTGGGCCAGCTGGGCCCGGCGGACTCTCCGGCTGAGGGTCAGTCCAGGGTCAGCGTCCAGGTCGCTGGCCAGACCTGCCGCCTGTAGGTTCTGTTGTACCTGGGACACGGGTTGGTGACATAAGTGAATTCGATGGAAGATTGAGGAGCTACAACAGTAAGATGCCACCTTCCTCGGCTGCCCTATCTTGTCCCTCATCCCCGGTCGCAGTGCTCTCCGGTGTATACCTAGCCTCTCTTCTTCCAGGCCTCCCTCCATGCCCACCCCGCTGCAGCAGAGCCCTCGACCATGTCCTGGACTTTGCCTGCTCTGCCCGGCCAGCGCTCACTCTGGCACCATCCACACTTTCAATTCTCAGAAAAGAAGACTAAAACCAACCTGGACCCGCGCCTGTTCCTGTGCCCTGCTCTGCGGGCAGCTCATATCACTTTTCCCCAATACTGGGGATGGAATGCTGGGCTCTACCACTGAGCGATATACCCGCCCCCCCCTTTTTTGCAGTACTGAGGATGGAACCCAGGGGCATTCTACCTCTGAGCTACACCCCAGCTCTATTTTTTACTCTTTATTTAGAAACAGGGTCTCGTTAAGTTGCAGAGGGCCTCACTAAGTAGCTGAGGCTGGCTGCGAACCCGGATCCTCCAGTCTCAGCCTCCCAAGTACTGGGATTACTAGCGTGTGCCACCATGCCCAGCTTTATTTTCTTTCTTTCTTTTTCTTTGTGGTACTGGGGATTGAACCCAGGGTCATTCTACCTCTAAGCTACACCCCCAGCCCTATTTTTTATTCTGTATTTTGAAACAGGGTCTCACTAAGTTGCAGAGGGCCTCACTAAGCAGCTGAGGCTGGCCACGAACCCGGATCCTCCAGTCTCAGCCTCCCAAGTACTGGGATTACAAGCGTACACCACCACGCCCAGCTCCCACTCCTTTTTTTAATTTTTTACTTTGAGGCAGGGTCTCACTAGGTTGCCCAGGCTGGCCTCGATCCTCCTGCCTCAGCCTGCTGAGTTGCTGGGAATACAGGCATGCGCCACCATGCCCAGCAGTGTTTAACATTGGTTAATTTCTTTTTTCAGTGCTGGGGATGGAACCTAGGACCTTACTTGTGTTAGGTAAGCACTCTACCACTGAGCTAGACCCCCAGCCCTGTTAACTTAATTTTCACACATCTCTACAAGGCAGAGACCAGACTCATTTCCTAGACACAGGGCTTCCAGCATATAGGACAGCTGCCGCTGTAGCGCCGTCCCTGGCTCTGAGGCTGCGACCTTCCCACTACCCTCATGGCCTCTCCCTGCCCAGGGCCGGCAGCAGACTCCCTACCATGCCTGCCTCTGCCCTTCCCCGGGCCCTCACTCCTCACCTCTCTGGCATATTCCTCTTGCTCAGTCCCCACAGGGAGGACCACCACCTGGAACGGGGACAGCCACAGTGGCCTGATTGGGAGGGAACAGGGAAGCAAGTCATTCATTCTGGGTCTGGCCTGAGTGTGGCTGCAGCAAGCGAGGAAGGAAGCAAGCTGGGACCTGAAGGGGCCGGATTGGAGCGGGAACTGTGACATGAGGGGCCTCACCATTTTCCCCCACAGTGTTCTGCCAGCACGCCCAGCAGCCTCTCCACGGAACCAAGCACTGCTCGGTGAATGAGGACTGGCCGCTCCAGGGCCCCCGCCTGCCTTGGAGGAAAAGGACAGGAGTGTCACAAGTGTGCACCCAAGATCACCTTCCCATTTTTGTTTTTGGGTTTTTTGTTTGTTTGTTTGTCTTGGTACTGGGGATTGAACCCAGGGGCATTCTAACTCTGAGCTAAACCCCAGCCCTTTTATTTTTTATTTTGAAACAGGGTCCTGCTAAATTGCTGAGGCTGGCCTCAAACCTGTGATCCTCATGTCTCAGACTCCCAAGTACTGGGATTACAGGTGTGCAACACCACACCTGGCTACCTTCCAGTTTTAAAGAAATATTCTACCCTAGCAGGGAGGTGTAAAGGACTTGGTTTAGTTTTTAGCACTATAGATAGAGGGGAAGTTGTTCACCTATTCCATGGCTAACGAGAAAAGGGGATGGGGTAAGTGTCTGTACCCCTTGTACTGGAGGCCGAATCTCAGGGGCAGTTGGAAGTCAAGCTGGATTGTCCCGCACTGATGGGGCCGACCCAGGGCATCCTGGAGGTGCACGTCAATCTGCAGGAGACAGATGGGAGGGCATGACTGAAACCAGAACTATCTTCCATTATCAGCATCACCCCACTCTTCCACCTACCCATGACCCAGACTACCTGGAGAGTCAGTCACCTACTGTACCCTACCTCTCTACTCTACTTCATTCACTCTGGCAGTGGTTCTCAGTAGCTCTCTCCCCTTAATCAGAGTACAGTAACACTAGGGGGTATCCACACGCTAGCATCTCAGTTTCCAGTTTCTCACTGCAAAGACCTTTGCCCCACCCACACTATGGTCACACCCTTCATCCCATCAGCCCCCACGGCTCCATTCACAAACAATCTATCAAACACCTACTCTGTTTTTCTGTTTTGTTTTGTGGTGCTAGGAACTGAACCCAGGGCCTCAAGCATGCTAGGCAACTGCTCTACCACTAAGTTACATCCCCAGCCCGCCCTAAGTTTTTATTTATTTTTAATTTTTTTGGTATTGAGGATTGAACCCAGGGGCATTCCCTCTCTGAGCTACACCCCCAGACCTATTTTATCTCTTATTTAGAAACAGGGTCTCGCTAAGTTACTGAGAGCCTCACTAAGTTGCTGAGGCTGGCTTCGAACCTGCGATCCTCCTGTCTCAGCCTCCCAAGTACTGGGATTACAAGCGTGCGCCACCATGCCCAGCCTAAAGTTTTTATTTTGAGACAGGGTCTTGCTAAATTGCCTAGGCTGGCCTTGAACTTGCAAGCCCTTGCCTCAGTCTTCAAAGTAGCTGGGATTACAAGTATGCACCAGCCGGGCGTGGTGGCGCACGCTTGTAATCCCAGTACTTTGGGAGGCGGAGACCAGAGGATCCGGGTTCGCGTCCAGCCTCAGCTCTCTCTCTCCTTGTCTCTCTCTCTCTCTCCTTAGTGAGGCCCTCCGCAACTTCGTGAGACCCGGTTTCAAAATAAAGTATAAAAAATAGGGCCAGGGGCGTAGCGCGGAGGTAGAACGCCCCTGCGTTCAATCCCCGGTACCGCCCCCCCAAAAAAACCAAGTATGCACCATAAACATGTGGGACATGAAAGTGAGCAGTATGGGCTGCGCATGATGGCACATGCCTGCAATCCCAGCTACTTGGGAGGCTGAAGCTGGGAGATTGTGACTTTGCAATCGGTTGCAGCAACTTAGTAAGACCACGTCTAAAAGAAAAAAACAAAAAAAGCCAGGTGTGTGCCCGGCATGGTGGTGTGTACCTGTAATCCTGTAGTCCCAGTACTTGGGAGGCTGTCAGGAGGATCACAGGTTCAAGGCCAGCCTCAGCAATTTAGTGAGGCCCTTAGCAATTTAGTGAGGTCCTATTTCTAACTAAAAAATAAAATAGAGCTGGGGGTGTAGCTCAGAGGTAGAATGCCCCTGGGTTCAATCCTCAATACCACAAAAAAAAAAAAAAGAAAAAGAAAAAGCTGGGTGTGGTGGTGCACACCTGTAATTCCAGTATTTGGGAGGCTAAGTCAGGAGGATCAAAGGTTTGAGGCCAGCCTCAGCAACTTAGTGAGACCCTATTTCAAAATAAAAAATAAACTGGGCTAGGGGTGTAGCTCAATTAGTAGAGTGCTTGCTGAGCACATATGAGGTCCTGGGTTCAGTCCCTAGTACCACCAAAAAAACAAATAGCCTTTGTGGTTTTTTTTTTTTGCAATACTAGGGATTAAACCCAGGGCCTCACACATGCTAGGCAAGCTCTCTACTACTTGAGCTACATCCCTAGCCCTTTTTAATTTATGTATGTATGTATGTATGTATGTATGTATGTATGGTGGTACTGGGGATTGAACCCAGGGGTATTCGACCTCCAAGTTTCACCCCTATTTTATTATTTTTTTGTGGCACTGGGGATTGAACCCTGGGACATTCTACCTCTGTGCTACACTTCCAGCCCTATTTTATTTTATTTATTTATTTATTTTGCAGTACTGGGGATTGAACCCAGGGGCGTTTTACCTCCGAGCTACACCCCCGGCCCTATTTTTTATACTTTATTTTGAAACCGGGTCTCACGAAGTTGTGGAGGGCCTCACTAAGTAGCTGAGGCTGGCCGTGAACCAGGATCCTCCGGTCTCAGCCTCCCAAGTACTGGGATTACAAGCGTGCGCCACCACACCCGGCCTTATTTTTATTTTCAAACACAGTTGAGCTGGGCGTGGTGGCGTGCACTTGTAACACCAGTACGTGGGAGGCTGAGACAGAAGGACATGGGTTTGAGGACAGCCTTAGCAATTAGTAAGACTCTCATCAACCTAGCAAGACCCTGTTTCCAAATAAAAATAAAATAGGGCTGGGGGTGTAGTTCAGAGGTAGAATGCCCCTGAGTTCAATACCCAGTACCACACAAAAAAAACAACCAAACAAAACAAAACAGGGTCTTGCTAGGTTAATAAGTGTCTCACTATTTGCTGAGGCTGTCCTCAAACCTGCAATCCTCCTGTCTCAACCTCCCAAGTACTGGTATTATAAGCATGTGCCACCATGCCCAGCTTATTTTTTCATTTTGAAACAGGGTCTCACTAGGTTGTTGAGAGTCTTGCTAAGTTGCTGAGGCTCTCCTCGAACCTGGGATCCTCTTGTCTCAGCCTCCCAAGTACTGGGATTATAAGTGTGTACCACTATGCCTGACTCCCTTTTTATTTTTTTTGGTACTGTGGATTGAACCCATGGGTAGTCTACCTCTAAGCTATACCTCCAGCCCTTTTTCTTTTTTAATTTTGAAACAGGCTAAGCTGGGCGTGGTGGCGCATACTTGTAATCCCATTACTTTGGGAAGTGGAGACCGGAGGATCCGGGTTCGCGGCCAGCCTCAGCTCGCGCTCTCTCTCTCTCTCTCTCTCTCTCTCTCTCTACCTACTGAGGCCCTCCGCAACTTCGTGAGACCTGGTTTCAAAATAAAGTATAAAAAAACAGGGCTGGGGGTGTAGCGCAGAGGTAGAATGCCCCTGGGTTCAATCCCCGGTACCGCAAAAAAAAAAAAAAAAAAA
>PVJS01043802.1:0-16919 GCA_004027185.1 Glis glis | reverse complement strand
TTTGGGAGGCGGAGACCGGAGGATCCGGGTTCGCGGCCAGCCTCAGCTCGCTCGCTCTCTCTCTCTCTCTCTCTCTCTCTCTCTACCTAGTGAGGCCCTCCGCAACTTCGTGAGACCCAGTTTCAAAATAAAGTATAAAAAAAATAGGGCCGGGGGTGTAGCGCGGAGGTAGAACGCCCCTGGGTTCAATCCCCAGTACCGCAAAAAAAAAGAATTAATATTGTAACTATAAAGCATTTCAAAACCAGTCATAATTTGGACTGGTAAGTCAAGATCAGATAGAAATATATCCAGCAATTTTGAATAATTTTCCTATAGCTGAGGTAAAGAAGCATTGATACCTGCCTAAGACATCATTTTGGTCAAGATCTAAAACTGACCTGGAAGTCTGGCTCAGTTTTCTGGTAGCAACCAAAGGAGGGAACTACAGTTACATGTTTTTCATTGCCCATGAGGTAAGATTATTTCTGTTCTTCCAGAGAAGCAAAGCTTTTTTTTTGTTGTTTTGTTTTTATGGTACTAGGGATCGAACCCAGGGGCATTCTATCTCCAAGCCACACCCCCAGCCCTATTTTTTTATTCTTTATTTTGAAACAGGGTCTCACTAAGTTGTGGAGGGCCTCACTAAGTAGCTGAGGCTGACCACGAACCTGTGATCTCTCAGTCTCCCTAGTAGAAGTGTTCGCTACCACGCCCGGCACAAAGCTTTTCCTATCACGTAAATTGGAAAAAAGTTTAAGAGGGCCTCATATTTGAAATGCAAACATATTGTACTCAACAGCATTTTTGTAATTAGATATGCAATAGCAAACTTAATGAAGTTGTCCCATAAAGCTAAAGCAATGACACTGAGATATAACTAAAAGATAATCTTTCTTGTAGCTAAGATGATGAGTTCGATGTATGTAGATTTCTGATGTGGATCTGTCTTAATCCTACGAACAAAACTAGACTTTGCAGGGGGAATATATGGGCAGCATGCCCTTAAAACAATTCTATTTGACAATCATTTCTTTTCATATCAAAAGTAAGGCTGAACACTGAGTTGTAGATTAGCTTTTAGATATCTCCTATAGCAAAGCCCCAAAGTATAGGAATTTTATGTTGAAAACAGAACCATTTGTTTTAGAATAAAAGGAGCATGTTATAAGGTTGGCATGAACCTGTTGTAAAAGCTCTTAAGTGATTTAGATACCCATCCTTTCTCAGTTTGCACATGGGGCCAAGGAGTACTAGGAGACAAAGCTAGATGGTTTTTGTTTGTTTATACATTGATTTGTAGTTGGCTTTTATTAAAAGGGGAAAAAAAATGTTGATTCTATTCCAGCATAGAAATGAATGATAAGTCCTTCAACGCTTATGGCTGTTTATAGAATTTTAGCCTGGACAATTTTTAAGGCAGGTGTTATTAGTTGCCCACTGTACTTATAGAAGAGCACAGTGTTCTGAAAGGAGTCAGTTTTCTGATTCCAAACCAAATTTATATTGCTGAAGTTGTGAAGTACCTTTATATATATCTTAACATTGTTTGCAGTTATTTGAATTTTTCAAGTATACCACTGAAATCTGTAATTATACAAGTTTCTAAGAACCTAGCATTTGTGTTCTTAAAAAATTTAAAACAGAATGAAATAATTCATTGATTTGTGTTTTCTGTAACTTGGCAAACAGGTTGGCACAGTTAATTACATGCCCCCAGAAGCAATCAAAGATATGTCTTCTTCAAGAGAGAATGGGAAATCCAAGTCAAAGGTACTGTAAATATTATAGCCCATTCACCTGGCATCAGTAAACTTACCAGATAACTTTCTGTAAGTTCTAACCCCTTATAGGCATTACAGAGGCCTTTTCTTAAGCACATTGTCATGGAATTCAATTTTACCCTTTATTAACTTGAGATTGTTCTTTAATATTATTCTTTTAATGTAATGACCCCCTCTATATGGTTCTACAAGAAATACACCTAAGATATTTTGTTTTAAAATTAAAGGAAAAAAGTTAACAGAGCCAGGTGTGATGGTGCATGCTTGTAATCCCAGTAGTTGGGAGGCTGAGACAAGAGGATTTCAGGTTCAAAGTCAGCCTCAGCAACTTAGCAAGGCTCTAAGCAACTTAGTAAGACACTGTTTCTAAAATAAAAATAAAATAAAATAGGGATAGGGCTGTAGTTTGGAGGTAGAATGCCCCTGGGTTCATTCCCCAGCACTATACACATACAAAAAAGAAATTAGCTCTTATTTGGACACCTAAAAATAGCATCAAATTGATACCCTTTTGAAGTCTTTATTATTTCCTCTCTGATTCTTAAATTTTATTTTTCACCATTTAATTGTTTGCAGATTCTACATTGCCAAATATAACTGCAATGTGTGATTTTTTTCCTGGCCTACCACTGGTTACCTTATCCCCCCCCTTTTTTTTTTAGTGCTGGGGTTTGAACCAGGTCTTGGGCCCCTTTATTTCATCACCTTAGTGAGCTTTGAGTTGGCTTCATTGGTGCCCCTTATCAGAAGCCTGTTTTGCCTATCATGATGCCTCTGAGCTCCCAGGCTAATCCTTTCTCTGTAGCAGTGTACCCAAGTATATGCAACCACACATTGTCCCAGGGACCTACCTTCAAGTTATAGCTCAGCCTCTTCATTAGCAATTGTCTTTGGGCAAGTCAATTTGTCTGGTTTCCTCATTTATAAATTGGGCTTTACCCAGTTTAAAAGAAATTGAGGATTAAATGAGAAAGAATATAAAATACTTAATACAATATCCAGTTTAAAATCGTTGCTTGATAAGTGTGGTTTTCTTTACTAAATTATATTTTCCTTCCCAGAAATCTGTGGCTTTTAAATATATTTTTCAAATAACTTGCATAAAATTTTCCCAAATAAATTACTTTTACTGGTACTTTGTAATTACATATCACAGTGAGGTTTGAAGTAAACAAACATACATGCACACAGCACTTGGTGAATTTCTCTCCAGATCCCACCCCCCTCCTTCCCCCTCTCCATACATGTTAGTGAGATTGGTAATGATACCTTCATATATGGACATAGAATTATTTGAACTGTTTCCTTCCTCAGTCCTCCTTTTCCCCTCCCAACTCCTTCCTCTAGTCCCTTTCCACTATTCTGCATGTCTCTCTCCACGTTATTTAAGGTCCCTGTATTTCCTATTTTCTCTCTAACTTCCATGTACGAGAGAAAACATGTGACCCTTGATTTCCGAGACTCAGCATACTACTCTCTAGTTCCGTCCACATTCCTGTAAATGACATACTTCTGTTCTTTATGGCTGAATAAGTTCCATTGTGTATATATGTCACATTTTCTTTATCCATTCATCTGTTGACAGACACCTGGGGTGGTTCCATAATTTGGCTACTGTGAATTGTGGTGCTATAATCATGTATATGCATATATCACTATCATGTTCTGACTTAAATTCTTTTGGAAAGATTCCAAGGAGTGGTATAGCTGGGTCATATGGTGGTTCCATTCCTAGTCTTTTGAGTAATCTCCACACTGATCTCCATACTGGCTGCACTAATTTGCAATCCCATCAACAATGTATAAGAGTTCCCATTTCCACACATCCTTGCCAATATTTATCTTTTGACTTCTTGATCATTGCCATTCTGATTGAGGTTAGATGGAATCTCACTGTTGTCTTGATTTGCATCTCCCTGATTGCTATAATGATGTTGAACATGTTTTCATATATTTATTGGGCATCTTTTTTTTGGACCTGGGGATTGGACCCAGGGGTGGTCTAACGCTTTGCTACATCGCCATCCCCCCCCCCCTTTTGAGACAAGATTTTGCTAAATTACCCACGCTGGCCTCCTCCTTCAGACTTCCTAGTAGCTGGGGTTACAGGCGTTAACCATGACCAGCTACCAAATATTCTCTCTTATAAAATTCCTTTTATATCTGCTTAACTTCTACTTTTCTCCTAAAACTTAGGTTCATTGTCTCATTTTTCATTTTCTTGATTAAATTTGCCATGGTTTTGTTGGTCTTAAAGTAACCAGGTCTTGTTGCCGGGCATGGTGGCACATGCTTGTAATCCCAGTACTTGGGAGGCTGAGATAGGAGGATAGCAGGTTCAAAGTCAGCCTCAGCAACTTAGAGAGGCTCTCAGCAACTTAGCCAGACCCTGTTTCCAATTAAGAAATAAAATCGGGCTGGGGGTGTAGCTTGGAGGTAGACTGCCTCTGGGTTCAATCCTCAGGACCAAAAAGAAAAAAAAAACACATCTTGATTTTATTTATGAATTCTGTTTTCATTTGTTTTCCAATATGTGCTTTTATCTTTAAGGGTTTCTTTTTTGAGCTGGACATTGTGGCACACGCTTGTAATCCCAGTACTTGGGAGGCTGAGACAGGAGGATCACAGGTTTGCGGCCAGCCTCGGCAATTTAGCGAGGCCCTCTGCAACTTAGTGAGACCCTGTTTCCAAATAAGAAATAAAATCGGGCTGGGGGTGTAGCTCAGAGGTAGAATGCCCCTGGGTTCAATCCCCAGGGCCACACACACACACAAAAGTTTCTTTTTTGTATTCTCTTTAGGTTTATTTTTTTCCTAGCATCTTAGTTTAAATGATAACCAATTTAATTTTAGTATTCTTGCTTGTAATTAAAAGCATTAAAATTATAAATTTTATTTTACTCTGGCTGCTACTTATAGGTTTTACTGTGGTGTTTATTTTTCTTAATTTAAGATTTGTAATTTCAGTTTTTAAAGTTTCTTTTTTACTTTAAAATTAGATATTTTGAATTGCACCTAGAGTTCAGATTTTCTTCAGTTGTCATTTCAGTGATTTAATATGTAATGGTAAATCTCAGATGATCGGATCACCTACTCTTCACAGAGGTCTCAGCGATTCTGAAGAGAAGACAAAAGTTTTATCTCAACATGAATCCCTACCAGTGAAGGACACTGTCCCCTCCCTGTTTAGCTGTGTTCTCAAGTTGGTCAAGTTGGTCTTCCCCCTTGGCAGTGAATACTTCTCTGCTTAGGTACCTTCATTGCTCCCTCTGCTTTCTGCTGTAAGTGCTTCTACTGTGCAGGGCTTGTGACTTTTGATAGTTTGTCCCCACCCACTTACTTCCCAGAGTTCATGGTATAGCTTTTCACCTGGTTTTGTCTGGAGTATTTTCCATACATTGGCTTTGCTGTCAGGCTGCTCCGTTTGCCTTATCTAGGGATTGGGAGAAGTTGAACTATTCCGCAACAACCACTGCCTTTTTCCCGGAATCCAAAACCTTTTTAATCCATGTTTTGTTTAGAAATGGATTTAGTTTCCAGCTGGTTAAATTGGGGAAAGAGGAAGTTATTTTTGCTTAATTTTAGCTTTCCTAGTTTTTGCTCAGATAATACGCTTATTTATTATATTCTTAGAGACATAGTTTTTCTTAATATAGTTACACTAAGTTTGGTTTCAGTGTGTCACCATCATTGTGATCATCTCTTGATTGTACTTTGTATCACTACAAAATAGCTTGCTCTCTGCTTAAGGAATTTTGCTTTTTCTTTTCCTAATATTAACATTGTAGTTAGTGTCTGCTTTCCTTCTTTTGCTTCTTTTTCCTTCTTTTTTTTTGCATCTGGTTTTATATATCTATTTATTTTCTTCCCCTCTCAACTTCCTGTGCCATTTGATTTAGATGTATCCTTTGTAGAGAGTATACATTTTATTTTTAACCATTCTTATGTCCACAACTATGTTGGGTCTTATTTTCTTTTTAAAATCAAAAGAGTAATAATCCATTGCATAAAAAAAAGTAATTATAGCCAGGCATAGTGGTACATGCCTGTAAACCCAGTACTTGGGAGGCTGAGACAGGAGGATCACAGGTTTGAAGCCAGCCTCAGCAACTTAGTGAGACTCTCGGTAACTTAGCGAGACCCTGTTTCCAAATATGAAATAAAATAGGTCTGGGGTGTAAGCCTGGAGGTAGAAGGCCCCTGGGTTCCATCCCTAGTACCACACACACACACAAAAAGTAATTATATTATCTTATCGCTTTGTTTATTTGTTCTTTTATTTTGTTGTACCAGAGATTGAACCCAGAGGTATTCTTCCTCTGAGCTACATCCCCAGCCCTATTTTTTATTTTTTATTTTGAAACAAGATCTCACTAAGTTGCAGAGGCCTCACTAAGTAGCTGAGACTGGCCGAGAATCTGCAATCCTCCTATCCCAGCCTCCCAAGTACTGGGATTACAAGTGTGTGCCACCATGCCCGGCTTACTTTGTTTATTTCTAATGTGATTTTTGTTGTTGTTGTTTTTTAATGAACAAGCAAATAAATGTTGTAAAAGAACATATTTGCTGGCACAGTGACTCAGGCCTGTAATTGCAGTTCCTGGGAAGCTGGGGCAGGAGGATCAAAAGTTCGAGGTAAACTCAGCAACTTAGACTCTGTCGCAAAATAAAAATTTTAAAAAGGGCTGGGGATGTAGCTTAGCAGCAGCTCACTCCCAGGTTCAATCCCCAGTATATATATATTAGAGGGAACATAATTATTCATTGCATTTATTCATTTATTTATTTATTTATTTCATGTGTGTGTGTGCTACTGGGGATTGAACTCAGAGGCACTCCACCTCCAAGCTACAACCCCAGCCCTATTTTTTTATTTTAAAACAGGGTCTTACTAGGTTGATGAGAGTCTCACTACTTGCTGCGGCTGTATTTGAACCTGCAATCCTCCTGTCTCAGTCTTCCAAGTACTGGGATTACAGATGTGTACCACTACACCCCGCTCTTTATTTATTTATTCATTCATTTATTTTGGTACTGGGGATCATACCCAGGGACATTCTACCTCTGAGCTACACCCCCAGACCTTTTTTATTTATTTATGTTTTTTATATGCTTTTATTTTGTGCATTCTAGTCTTACATCATATTGTAAATCATGTTGGTAGTGACATACGTGGACATTCTAATGCAGTGAACATTTAATAATGGTATTGGGCTGGGAGTTTAGCTCAGTAATAAAAGTGCTTGCCTAGCATGCTTGTGGCCCATGGTTCAATCCCAGCACTGTAAACAAAGAAATAAATAGTATTTATTGAGTACTTACTATAACCAGAAACAATTTCTGTGATCAACCATATTCATGGTTATGGCATTTAATGCTCATGACAGTGTACTTTGTTTTATTTTTTGGCAATGCTGGGGATCGAGCTCAGGACCTCACACATGCAAGGCAAGCACCCTGCCACTAAGCCATCCCCCACCCCACACAGTCCCATGACGGTGTACTTTTATTCTGTTTTAGAGGTGAAGAGACAGACATATAGAATTACCAGCTAGTGATAAGACCAGGACACAAGCCCCACTTAGCCTGGTTCTGCAGTTTATACTCTCAGGTGTAGAGTTGCCCATTTAAATGACCTTTTAAAAATCTATACATTGAATTAGCCGGGCGTGGTGGCGCACACTTGTGATCCCAGTACTTTGGGAGGCGGAGACTGGAGGATCTGGGTTCGCGGCCAGCCTCAGCTCTCTCTCTCTCTCTCTCCCTGTCTCTCTCTCTCTCTCTTTACTTAGTGAGGCCCTCCGCAACTTCGTGAGACCCGGTTTCAAAATAAAGTATAAAAAAATAGGGCTGGGGGTGTAGCACGAAGGTAGAATGCCCCTGGGTTCAATCCCCAGTACCACAAAGAAAAAAAAATCTATACATTGAATTTATATAAAAACATAATCCAGTAATTTTGGGGAAACAAATTTATAGTTATGCTTTTGTAGTCCTATATTTTCATAAGCTGACAAGAATTTAATATTTTGTCTCAGTTGAACTAATTAGGAATTTGTTGAAAGGTTTAAAGTGAAGCCCATCTCTTGATGAAATAACTAAATGTAATGAAAACTAGAAAAAGAAATTTTGTCATGTAAACATAATCTAGTACTTTCACATTCATTGAGATTTATGGTTTTGATAATTATTATTTTAAATAAAGAATATTATATTTTATGTTAAAATAAAGCAACTTCTTTTTTCTTTTTTTTTTTTCTTATTTAGATAAGCCCCAAAAGTGATGTTTGGTCCTTAGGATGCATTTTGTACTATATGACTTATGGGAAAACACCATTTCAACATATAATTAATCAGATTTCTAAATTACATGCCATAATTGATCCTAATCATGAAATTGAGTTTCCTGATATTCCAGAGAAAGATCTTCAAGATGTATTAAAGGTAATATTACTGCCATATGGATAATTTTTCATATAATTAATTGTTTGCTTAAAAGAAATAACTGAAGCCAGGCATGGTGGCACATGCCTGTAATCTCAGTACTTGGAGGCTGAGACAGGAGGATCGCAGGTTCGAGGACAGCCTCAGCAAGTAGTGAGACTCATCAACCTAGCAAGAACCTATTTCAAAATAAAAAACAAAATAGGACTGGGGATATAACTCGTAGTTAGAATGTCCCTGGGTTCAATCCTCAGTAACACAAAAAAGAAATAGCTACGATGTTTGGAACTATGTAACTGCCTTAAATATAACTGCTCTAATGAAAAGGATTGCTGACTGAACTAGCTTTTAAAGCATCTTTAGTTTACTCTGAGGGTGTTTTAACA
This sequence comes from Glis glis, assembly GCA_004027185.1. NCBI lineage: Eukaryota > Metazoa > Chordata > Mammalia > Rodentia > Gliridae > Glis > Glis glis. The sequence continues at coordinate 8,330 of PVJS01043802.1, read as the reverse complement.
CTTAGCCAGGTATGGTGGTGCATACTTGTAATCCCAGTACTTTGGGAGGCTGAGACAGGAGGATCTTAGGTTCGAGGACAGCCTCAGCAAGTAGTGAGACTCTCTTCAACTTAGCGAGACCCTGTTTCAAAATAAAAAAATTTAAAAAGGGTGGGGGTGTAGCTTGGAGGTCAGATGTCCCTGGGTTCGATCCCCAGTACCAAAAAAAAAGTAACAAATACTTGAGGATTTTGTAAACTTGTAACTTGGTAAATAATCTTATCATTGTTCGAGTGGGATATCTGGAAAGCAACTTCTGTAATATGATGCAGTCTGGAAAAATAATTTCTCAGTATCATATTTTTAAAACCTTTTTTTTGTGTTTTGGGTTTTCCCCCAAATATTTATTTTTGTAGTGCTGTTTAATAAGGGACCCTAAACAGCGGATATCCATTCCTGAGCTCCTGGCACATCCATATGTTCAAATTCAAACCCATCCAGGTATTATTTCTTTAAAATGTGTTTATTATCAGATTACTAATATAAACAGCTTATTAACTATGACAAAAACCAGCATCTAAATTTGCCTGCCTCCTTCCTTAGTGAGGTTGCTATTATGCCAAATAGAAAAGTAAATAAAATTGCTTTTCTTTACTTGCTAGCATTCAGTTTTATTTAGCCTAGGTAAGCAGCTATGATCAGTGATAAGTTATAAGAATGCCAAGCTGGGTACAGTGGCACATACCTGTATTCCCTGTCTTGGGAGACTGAGACAGTAGGATCGCAGGTTTGAGCCAGCCTCAGTAACTTAAAGAGACACTCAGCAACTTAGTGAGACCCTGTTTCAAAATTTTAAAAAAAGTTTAAAAGGGCTGGGTGGGTATGTGGCTTAGAGGTAGAGAACCCCTGGGTTTCAATCCCCAGCTCCAGAAAGGGAAAAAAAAAAAGGCCAATTAGGTGGGCGTGGTGGTGCATGCCTCTAATCCCAGCTATTCAGAATGCTGAGGCAAGAGAATCACAAATTCTTGACAGCCTGGGCAGCTAGAGACCCTGTCTCAGAATAAAATAAAAGGGCGGAGATATAACTCAGTGGTAGAGCTCCCCTGGGTTTAATCCCCAGAGAGGGAGGGAGGAGTGGAAGGAAGGAAAAGAAAGTTATTGTGCAGTTAAACAGAATGTGTATTTTTAGTGGACTTACCTATTTAACATTTTTACCAGTGTGTTGGTGATTATATTTATTTTTGAGGTAACCAAATGGCTAAGGGAACTACTGATGAAATGAAATATGTTCTGGGCCAACTTGTTGGTCTGAATTCTCCTAACTCTATTTTGAAAGCTGCTAAAGTAAGTATTTGTATTTCTACATTAGCTTTAACTCTTTTATATAATTAATGAGTTAGATACATAAACAGGTAACACAAAAAAAGTTGGTCTAATCATGTCAATTATGAAGTATATTTCTTCATTTAGATATTTAAAATGTGCTTTTTGAGATGTATAGATTTACTTGATTTGTATTATTGTGGATACAGCATAGTTTAGCATAGTGATTTCTAGAACCCTATGGATATTTATTGACCAACTGGTTTAGCTACCAAACAATTACTAATTGTATGTTTCGGTTTTATAACATTTTAAAATATGGAAGGTAAACTAATAGTACTCTTAGCTCTCTGGCTAGGGGTAAAGTCAATCTAAATTGCTAAGAGCTTTAACACATTTCTGTAGGAATTTATTAGACATTCACTATTGACATTTACATTCATGATAAAAGGTAAATTTTCTCATAAAAATTTTCAAGTGCTGGTGGCTAAACCAGGGGCCTTAGGAATTACAATTGGACAAAATCTGTTTTGTAATTGCTCTATATTTCATATCTCCGTGTTTTTCATTTATGAAATGTATTGCTCAAACCTTTTCATAAACAAAATTAAAGTGGATTTAATCTTGAACACTGAGGGCAGAGGTATCTGTGAGTTCCACAGCTGTGGATTCAACCAACCACAGATCAGAAATATTCCAAATTAAAAAAGAAAATTGTGTGGTATATAATCTCAGCTCCTCTGGAGGCCGAGGGTGGAGGATTGTGAGTTTAAGCCCCAGCCTGGACAACTTAGTTGGGATCCTGTCTCCAAAAAAGAAAGAAAAGATTGTATCTGTATTGAACACACACAGACCTTTCTTCTTGTTATTATTTCCTAAAACATATAGTATAACAGTGATTTATATCACATTTACATTGTATTACGTGTCACACATAACCCAGAAGTGATTTAAAGCATAGGAAGCGGTGTTTATGTGTAATATAATTACTATGCCACTTTATATAGATTTTGGTGTCAGTGGAGTGAGGGTCCTTTAACTAGTCCCCCACAAAAATCAAGAAACAACTGAACCTAACTATATTTATATAATAGTTTTAATGTCTTCTGTTAATTAGTTTAAATATCATCTGAAAACAGTATGAAGTTTTCTAATAAATATATTTTACATATGGGAATTTATCGAAGAATAACTATTTAAGAAAAAAGAGATCAGTAAGGTCTTGAAGATTTACATAATATGTTTATTAATAGCTGTGTTATATTTTTCTTATGGAAAGATTGAACTGCATTTCATGATAACTAATTCTTAAGGCTAAGCTAGGTATTTAAAATTTTTATTTTTAATGGTTTATAATTTTCCAATTATAAGAATAAGAGAGAAATATATTTTATATTTAAAATATGTCAAGTTCCTTTACTAATCTGATAATACATTGAACCAAAAAATTACAGAACAGATTTGTGTTTTTAATTTCAGACTTTATATGAACGTTATAGTAGTGGTGAAAGTCATGATTCGTCATCCAAGAGTTTTGAAAAAAAATGGGAAAATAAATGATATGCAGCTACTTATAAACTGTCAACACTATAAAATTTATTGGACTGTTACATTCTTGATTCTCTGTGGAAATCTCTTGAAAACAAGTTCATTCTGAAATGTTATCAGCAAAAAACATTTCAGTACATTACCCTAAGGAAAAAAAACTGTAAAAATAATAACCATTAATGGCTGTGTATATATTAAATTGTAAAATTGTTTTATGTTTTCTGTTTTCCTGTAAATCTAATAATCTATTTGATAGCATTTCACACTTGGAATAGTAGGCAGACAACTGAATTATATTCTGAACTATGTAAATAAATCTCTATAGTATAAAATGACACAAAAATTTCAAAGTTGTAAGATTATTTTCTTCAAGCAAATGTTTCATTGGTATGGTAGCAAAATTCTTAATAAATACTGGATTAAGGGAAGACTGGAGTAGACTTTAGTAAATGGACTTTGAAAAAAATTCCAAAAAGGTTGAGTTCCTGAATAGATTTCCAATAGGGCTGTACATGCTCTTTCATGTCTCCCTTTGATTCTTCATAATATCTATTATTTTTGGTGTTTCGAGCATCATGTGAATTCTGTTATAAATTGTATAGCGCCTGCCCTCATAGCCTTTATTTGTAATGGGTACTTAGAAATGTGGTCCCAGAGTATCTCTCTGTTGTTTTGTTTTTTGCAGTGCTGGGGATCAGTGGAAGCTAGTGACTTGTGTGTGCTAGGGGAGTACTACACCACACCACTGTACCACTGAGATACAACCCCAGTTCTCCCATACTCTTGACTGAATCTAATAGCTTAGTTAAAGCTACAGTTGAACATCCCTAATTTGAAAATCAAAATGTTGCAAAATTGAGTGCCAACATGACACAACAAGCAGAAAAATTTTGTAATTGACCCCATCTGGCAGATTGCAGTAAAAAATATTGTATAAAATTAGCTTTAGGCTAAGTGTATAAAGGAGACATGAGACATAAGTGAATTTGTGTTTTGGTTTGGGTCTCATCCCCACAAATCTCATTGTATATATACAAATATTCCAAATTAGAAAAAAATGAAACACTTAATCCCAAGCATTTCTGCTAGGGAATACTCAATCTGTATTATCACATGGTATTCTTTTCTCAACTGTTTTTCAAGGATTTTAATGGACTTTAATTTTTTAGAGCAGTTTTAGTTTCACAGCAAAATTGAGCAGAAAATAGAGTTCCTATTTGCCTTGCCTTCACTCAGACAGCCTCCTTCACTGTCAGCATTCCCAGCAACAACACCCCACACCACAGTGGGACGTGATATGATCCATAAACCTACATTAACAAGACATTATCACCTAGAGTCCATAGGTTACATTAGGGGTCATTCTTGGTGCTGTCCATTCTTTTTTCTTTTTCTTCTCCTCTCTCTCTCTCTCTTTTTTGGGGGGAGGTGGTGGTGGCGGTGGTGGTACTGGGGATTGAAACCAGGAGTGCTCTACCTCCAGCCCTTTTTTATTTTGAGACAAGATCTCACTAAGTTGCCCAGGCTGGCCTCAAGCTTTCCATCCTCCTGTTTCAGCCTTTTGTGTGTGTGTGTGTGTGTGTGTGTGTGTGTGTGTGTGTGTGTGTGTGTGGCACTGGGGATTGAACCCAGGGGCACTCCACCTCCAAGCTACACCCCAAGCCCTATTTTATTTTTATTTTGAAACAGGGTCCCCCTAGGTTGATGAGAGACTCACTACTTGCTGAGACTGTCCTCGAACCTGTGATCCTCCTGTCTCAGCCTTCTGAGTAGCTGGGATTACAGATGTGCACACCACACCTGACCTCATTCTGTGGGTTTTGACATGTTCAGTGACATGTATTTACCATTGTAATATGCCATTTCACTGCCCTGAGAATCTTCTGTCCTTTTTCTATTTGTCCCTTTCCACCTCTCATCCTCAGGCAACCACTGGTATTTTTACTGTCTTTATATGTTTTTCCTTTTCCTAAATTATATAAGTGGAATCATTCAATATATACACTTTTCAGATTGGCTTCTTTCACCTACTAATATGCATGTAAGGTTCCTCCATGTCTTTTTTCTGGCTTGATAGTCCATTTCTTTTTAGCACTCATTGTATTAATGACCACTCTTTGCTTATCCCTTCACCTACTGAAAGACATCTTGGTTGCTTCCAAGCTTTGACAGTTGTACACAGGCTGCTATAAGCATCTGTGTGGGTGGGGGCTTTTGTGTGGACATAAGTTTTCAGCTCCCTTTGGTAGATATCAAAGAGCTCGATTGCTAAATTCTATGGTAAGAATGTTTAGTTTTGTTATAAATTGAAACTCTTCCAAAGTGCCTGGACCATTTTGCCTTGCCACCAGCAATGAATGCGAATTCCTATTGCTGCTCCTTATCTTCCCCAGCACTTGATGTCTGTTTTGGGTTTTGGCCATTCTAAGAGGTGTGCACTGGTATATTGTTTTACAGTGCATTTCCTTAGTGATGTGATGCTGAGCATCTTTTCATCTTCATAAGCTCATTGCCATCTGTTTATCTCCTTTGGTCAGGTGTCTGCTCAAGGGTCTTTCACCCATTTTTTTAATCAGATTGTTCTTTTCCTTGTGGTTGCATTTTAAGAGTTCTTTATATTTTGAATAACAGTCCTTTATTACGTATGTTTTTTGTAAATATTTTCCTTATTCTGCAAATCGTGTTCTCATTCTTTGATTCCCAAATTTTAACCATGGTTATTAGTTCTCGTGGTTATTGGTTTTAAGATAATACAGATATAGTTAGTAAGCTTAATCTGGAGTTCTGTAAACCTCATGGAGACAGCATGGTAAAAATCCCACCTGAAAGTAAGAAATTTATTCTACATGTGCCCCTTGATAAAGTTTGTGCTTTATAAGTCATCTTGAAATTACTGTATATATAACCATTTTTTAAATGCTTTTCATGTTAAGAGTTGTAGAAATTCTCACATGGGAAAAGGCATTATTTGTCACCTTTAATAGTACCTGTGGACCTAGAATAAATAACTCAATCTATAACTTTCAAGATTGAAAGACAACTGTTTCCTTTGAAATTAGGCAACAGAGAATTCTTATCTGGATTTACACATTCCCTATATGTTTTCCATCCTAACTGGACTAAATCAGCTACATCCTAACATTGTATTGGTGATAAAAGCCAGGTGAGGTATCAAATTTGTGTAATCAATACTCTACTTGTTTGATAGTCTTTTATAGTAAATAATCTCGTGCACACTGAATTTGAGGAGTTAGTGTACACTGGTATTTGGTAAGAAAAAGAATTTCATTGAAAATTTTATGTTCCCTGTACTTGCCTTGGCTAAATAAAGGACTGTTCTTTATGGGGCTTGGTGAATGTTAAATTTTTTTCCCTCAGAGTCTCCTTGGAGTTTAATAAACGTACTTTTTATTCAGTGGTTATACAATGTGGCCAAGTGGAGGGACACTGGAAGGGACTAAGCCATTCCTGGCAAGTCTGGGCCTGGGCAAGTCACTGAATATCCTTGGAACTTGGTATCATTTATTAGTAAAATTAGAACAATGGACTGCATGGTCTCCTCTCAGTTAGACTAAGTCTGTGAAATCTTATAAAGAAAGGGAGGAGGGGAATCCTCATATCTATGAGGTTAACAATTTTCCTGCATGAATCCAAAACTAGGAAGCTAGGTTTGGGGTTCTGACGTTTCCTTTTTTAAGAAATCCCAAGAGCCTACAAAAGAGGCCTTTTCTCCTCAGCTTTAGCTCTAGTTCTTATGTCTAGCCTAGTTCCCACCATTCCTGTATTGACTGCTCTTCTCCACCTGAGTCCAGGAGAAAAGGCTGTGGGAAAACCTGGGTGTTCTGTTGCTTCCTCTCCAGTTCTGTCTGCTGGTTGACTAGAGCCACACCCAGAATGGGAGAAAGTAAGTGAGACTTAGTGATCGTGTGCTACTGTGGGCTAGGGTGGCTGTTTAGTTTTGTCTTGAGTTTTTGGTTGCTATTTTTCATCTCTAATAGGGTGAGATTGTGGGTGAGAAATCTTGACAGCATCTACCAAAAACTGGATCAAGTGTTTAGAACATTGTGAACAATAAACTTGGCCCGCAATTTCAGGGAGCTTTCTGCCTAATGGGAGAGAGATCTCCTTCAATGTGCATTCCTTTGGGCTCTCATCCTATCTCATCATTTTAAAGACCATTTACTTGTGGCCAGGTGTGGTAGCGCACACCTGTAATTTCAGCTCCTTGGGATTCTGAGGCAGGAGAATCGTTAAGTTTTGGCTTTTTTGTTTTGTGTGGCACTGAGGATTGAGCCCAGGGGCATTCTACCCCCAGCCCTATTTTATTTTTATTTGGAAACAGGGTCTCACTAGGTTGATGAGTCTCACTACTTGCTGAGGCTGTCCTTGAACCTGTGATCCTCATGTCTCAGCCTCCCAAGTACCAGGATTACAAGCGTGTGCCACCATGGAGAATTTCAAGTTCAAGGCCAGCCTAGGCAATTTAGCGAGAACCTATCTCAAAAAAGGGCAGGGGATATAGCTCAGTGGTAGAGCACCCCTGGGTTCAGTCCCCAGTACCATGAACATACACATCCAAAGACCATATGCTTGCGAATAATTTCCCTATTTATATTTCCAACCTAGACTTACCTCTTTTCCAGATTTATATATTCAGTTGACTTTTATTATTTATATATTCAGTTGACTATTATGTATAAATATCTGGACCTGGATATCTTATACATGTCTCAAACTCAACATATGCAAAATAAAATTGACTCCCATCAAAACCTGCCCCCTAGCCTGACATGTTGGCACAAGTCTAATCCCAGTATTTAGGAGACTGGGATGAGAGGATCACAGGTTCAAGGCCAGCCTCAGCAACTTAGCAAGGCCCTCGGCAACTTAGTGAGATCCTGCTTCGAAATAAAAAATAAAATAGGGTGGGGTGTAGCTCAGAGGCAGAATACCCCTGGGTTCAATTCCCAATATCAAAAAAACAAACCTGCTTCATTCAAATTCCTCATCTCAAGCGATGACAAATCCATCCTTCTAGTTATGCTGGTCTAAAACCTTAGAGTCATCCTCAACTGCTCAGTTTTTCTTATGTCCCTCATCTAGTCCATCAGGAAATGTTGCTCTGTTTTCTAAGTGTGTCTACAGTCTGACCACTTCTTACCACCTCACTTCTGCCAACCTGTTCTGAGCATCACCTCTCACCTATATTTCTGTAACAGTCTCCTAACTGGGTCTACTTTGGCCCCTTAGACTTTGTTTTCAACATAACAGCTAGGGTGACTTTTTTTTTTGCGGTACCGGGGATTGAACGCAGGGGCATTCTACCTCCGCGCTACGCCCCCGGCCCTATTTTTTATACTTTATTTTGAAACCGGGTCTCACGAAGTTGCGGAGGGCCTCACTAAGTAGAGAGAGAGACAGACAGAGAGAGGGAGAGAGAGTGAGATAGCTGAGGCTGGCCGCGAACCCGGATCCTCTGG
>PVJS01043801.1:0-16918 GCA_004027185.1 Glis glis | reverse complement strand
TCCCCCGCGCCGCCGGCCGCGCTCCGCCGTCCCCAAAGACGCTAAACGTGCCCCACTGTGCCCCGGGGGAGAGGTAAAGCCCGGCCGCGGCTCGGCCCGCGCCCCCGCCCCCCGGCCGCCGCGACCATGCCGCCGCCGCCCGCCGCGCGCCCCGCGCTCCCCGCCCCCGGCCCGCTCCGCTCCCCTGTTTAATATTTCAGCGCCGGCTGGTGTGAGCGCCAGTCGCCGGCCTCAGTGTGGCTGCGGCGGCGGCGGCGGCGGGGACGGAGCGGGCGCGGGGGAGCCGCGGCGGCTGGAGGAGGTTCTGTTTGTGTTTGGGGTTGTCAAGTGAAGGAGGGATCCCGGGCGCCGCCGCCGCCGCCGCCGCCGCGCGGGGGTCGCGGAGGTTCCGAGCTGCGGCTGCCGCCATCAGCAGCGCCGCGCCAGGGCCGGCTGCAGCGCCGCGGCTCGCCGGGCGTCCAGGACGCAGGTCGGCGCGGGCTCCGCGGCGGGGGCGCTGCAGCTGGGGGCGGCGCGGCGGAGGGGCAGGACCACCTCCCCTCGGCGGGCGGGGGGCGTGCGGGCGCGCGTGTGTGTGTGCGTGTGTGCAACCGCCGACCTTGCAGAGGGATGGCTGCGTGCGGGAGCCGCTTGCCACTTCTGGGCGCCCTGGCCGCGCGCGAGCGGCCCGAGCTGCGGTCCTGCCATCCCAGCAGGTACGGAGGGACCTAGCGTTTCCGCCGCAGACGCATTTTGCAAGAGGGTGGGGGGTGAGGGAGACCAGGCCTCGGCTTCCCAACCTCCCGGCTTTGTGGCTTTCTTTCCCTTTCGTTCTTTGCTCCAAGTGCCTGTTTACTCCCGGCCACCTGGGTAGTTTCTTTCCGGGTTGGGAGTGCGCGCCTGCAGCTGTCGGGCAGGGGGCGGTGGGTCGGGGCGCGGGTCGGCTCGGGCTCGCTTAGGGGTCGGGCTCGGGAAGGAGTTGCTGGCTGGAGAGGGGAGGGGGCGGCGGCGGAGCTGGCGGCGAGGAGGAGTCGCAGGGCTGCCGCGCTCGCCTCATCTCGCCCTCCTCCTCCTCCTCCTCCTGCTCCTCCTGCTCTCCGCATCCACTCCAGGCTCCTTCCTGAGCTGGCAATTCCATTCCCCCCTCCTCCTGGCATGCGAAGCGCTTTGTTCAGTGCAGCGTTGCAGAGGGGTTTTCCCAGGCTCCGCCCTCCACATTCATTCATGTTTTTTCTCCTTGCAACTGTCTTTACGCTTTTTGATCGTGTCCTGTTTTTGCTCCATGTAGTATTTATTTCTTTCCCGTAAAGGAACGCTTTGTTGCTCGTCCTAGTCGCTACAACGTTGCTGCCTTGAAAATGCCCACTTCCCCCCACAAGGATTTAAACATGGGATGGACAGCGAGGGACAGTGGGTAGGCAGTGAACCGGGTAGCAGAAAGCCGTTACCGATTGGGAATTTGCATATTTTACATTTATGCTCCGGATCCGATGGGATCACATGATTGGATTACAATCGGAGTTCATGCTTTAAAAACTTAGCAATATCGTGACTATTTAAAAGCCTTAAGTTTAACAAGGAATGAAGCTAAGCATTCCTACAATTTGTTTGGCTTCAGTGTCTCTAAATTCTCTGTTGAATCAGAACCTACATGAGTCAGACAGTGGATGCTTCTTTAGTGCAGGGAATTGAGGAACCATATCTTCTACAGCTCATTTAGTACAGTGCTAGGTGAAGTACATACTATTGACCATCGTATTTCATATTCTTCCTCGTGCAGTTAAAAAGATTTTTGTGCTATGATGACATAGAGCCATATCAGGAGTAAAATGTGCTAATTGTAGTCTACTTTTCCTTCTATTTCTTAGCTAAAATGAAGCAATTAATTTCTAAAATCTTATACTTGAATATTAGACACATTCCTTCCCATATAAGCTTTCTTAAGGATAATTAATATTTCAGCATTTTTATGTGACAGGCAAAGCTTCTACATTGTTTAGTTTAGTCTTTATTACAACCTTCTGAGGTGGATAATATTTCCTAGTTTTACATTTGGGAAATCTGATCTTCAGAGAGGTTAAGTACTTTGAACAAGGCCACACAGTATGGGGTAAAGCCTGGCCTTGAACCTAGTCTGGCTTGACACCAAATTATGTAGTCATGATTTGCTGTGCCAGTAAGCATCCTTTGGGGTGGGGGGACTCTTTAGAGTAGCTAGTATCTCCACTGAGGAAACAGACACTGAGAGCAACTGACATGTGGCACCATATTCCTTAGTTGCTGATCTTAGGCAGCTTACTTAACAACTCTTCCCAAACTTGGTTTTCTTCTCTTTGAAATGGATCAATGGTAGGTATTTTCTCAGTTATTGTTAGGATTAAATTAGGTTAATTTGTAGGCAATACAAAAGCACATAGTGGGTGCTCAGCAGGATTCTCTTGTTTCTTACAATGTATCAGATAGGACAGCAGTTTTAAACAAAACATTCCTATTCCACTCTTGTGTGTTTGCTTAGTGATTAACCGTTTCATGTTTAGTGCTAATATAATGGGCTTTGCCTATCAGCTTTATTGCAGGAAGTTAAAACTAAAATTTTAGCTCTGGGATCCTTGAGAAAGAGTCCTGTGGAAGGGTAGACGGAGGTAGCTGGTTTGGGGAGATAGCTGGTTAGGTTTTAGATAATTATCATCTTGGCATATTGTATTTCAGATTGCTTTTAAAAATGTTTAGGTTAGGAGAGAGTAGGTTATGCTGCAGTAACAAATAACTCCAAAACTTTAGTGACTTAAAACAACAAAAGCCTGTTTCTTGTTTATGCTGCCTGATGATGTTAGGTTAGGGGAAGCTCCATTCTGTTGTGAGATTTGCTGTGTGGAGCAATGCTAGTCCTTTGTCAGAGGGGGAAAGAATGCTGTGAAGGCTCTTGTTTTGGTAACTAAATCCTCTAGCCTGGAAGTGAAGCATGTCTGTCTTCCACTCCTAGGTCATTGGCTACCTCCGATCAGATTCCAGAAAGTATCATCCTCCCATGAGCCCAGAAGAGAGGACTGATAATGGGGGGGCAGCCAAAATAGTACCTGCATATGTTAACTAAATTAATTTTAAAACAAGCTGACTGAGACATGGTGCTTGCTCTTATGAATGGTATAACCCTTTTGTAACCTGATTGGTATCCTTTAATTGTACCTGGTAATGTTATTGTAAAACACAAAGTGAATTTCTTCACTCTTGCTGGATAAAAGTATGGTGATATATTTTTTCTATTTCCTTAATAAGGCCAAAATATTGGCAAAATGCCATGTTCTATGTTTAATTAAAAGTTAGCGAGTAATGTTTGGCAGTGGTGCCAGCTTGGTCATGTTTTCTTGAGCTAGTGCTGTGTTAAGTCATAACTTTACGTTATCTTTCACTTTGAAGGTAGTAAAATACGTTTCTTATTTATTTTTTCTTTTTTAGTACATGGATTAATTGATGTATATTGAGTTTATGGAGCCACCATTTTGTGACCTGCTCTTCCTACAGTTTCTAAGAAGAAGAAAGAGCTCCTAAATCCAAGAAGATGCCTCGAACCAAACAGATTCATCCCAGAAATCTAAGAGGTGAGGCCTTGCATTCAGTAGAAGTAAGGCTGGTGGTAAACTTTTTCATAAAGTGTGTCTTTGGTACCAGGAATGCAGGTTGTTACATACTGACCCTGCTTCATGGCCAGTTCCGTTTCTCTTGATCATTTCCATTTGCTTGGCACAATTCCTGTCTCTTAGGAGATACTTAATAAATTTCTGTCAAATGAATTAAGTGAATTTGACAAAGTTACAGTTCCTTCCCAACCACCTAAGGGTGTTAAAGGCTGAGATTTATTATTTCTTAACAGGAACCATGTTGGGATTGAGGAATCTAAAGTGAATGGTTGATATTCTTTGCCAACTGGATTACCGTGAATTTTATGTTTATTTTTTCATTCTTCCGCCATGCGTCTTTGGAGATTTATTTCTGTACTGCTCTATAAGTTAGACTAACAAATAAGATGTGAGAAAGTGTTACAGTTGACATTCACCCAGACCATTATCTGCAGAACTTTGAATGAACTGACTTCTTTTCCATGAGGAAGCATTGGGTCAAATACATGTTATATAGGACTTGGGTGTAATTCAATGGTTGACCGTGTGCTTTGTAAACCCCAGACTCTGGGTTCAGTCCATAGTACCAAACGAAAACCAACCAAACAAAATATATTTATAGTAACACATTCTATACAAAGACTGAAAAATAAGTGTTTTTCTCTTAAACATAGAGTTATTTTAATATTAAAAAGTAAGTATACTTTAGCTTATTGTTTTGAAAGACTTGTATTGTTCTAATGTGTTTTATCAACTGGGAATAGCTATTGTCTTTTATAATTAACTTCAGTAGGAAAAAATATAGCAGTGTTGAGCAAAGAATTGTTAAAGCAAATAATTCCAAACAGAATAAAATATTCAATGAAATAGAGTTATACATCACTCAATGATAGGGCTATATTCTGAGAAATGCACCATTTGCTGATTTCATTGTTGTGCAAATATCACAGAGAGTACTTACACAAACCTAGAGGGAGTAGCTTACTACACACTGAGTCTATAGGGTACAGCCTATTGCTCCTAGACTACAGCCATGTAGAGCATGTTACTGTACTGAATACGGTAGGCAACTGTAACATAATGGAATTTGTGTATCTCAGCAAAGAAAGGGAGAGTAAAAATGAAGTATAAAAGATTAAAAAGTAGTACACTTTCATGGAGCACTTACCATGAACGGAGCCTGCAGACCTGGAGGCTGCTCTGGGGGGGTCAGTAGAGTAGAGTGAACGTGAAGGCCCAGGATGGTACTGCGCACTGTAGACTTTATAAACACTGCACTTTAGGCTACACTAAATCTATAAATTTTTTTTCTCTATAATAATAAGTTAACCTTAGCTTACTATCACTTTTTGACTTTATAAATTTTTCAAGCATTTTAAAATTTTTTGACTCTTGAGATATAATCACATTGTGCAGTTGTGCAAAGATTTTTTTCACATCCTTATTTTATAACCCTTTTTCTGTTTAAAGTTATTTTTTTACTTTTTAAAAATTTTTGTCAAAACTGAAAACCACCTATATTAGTTTAGACCTAAGGCAGGATTATCAGTACCACTGTCCTTCACCTCCACATCCTGTCCCACTGGAAGGTCTTCCCGGGCAGCAGTGTGTGTGGAGGTCTTGTCTCCTGTGATAGCAATGGCTGCATATGGAGTCCCTCCTGAAGGACCGGTCTGAGGCTCCTTCACAGTGAACTTTTTTTTTTAAGTAAGTAGAAGGAATAAACTAAATGATTAAAAATGTAGTATATAAACAAATAATCCAGTAATGGTCATTTGTTATCACCCTCAGGTCATAAACCATACATAATTGTGCTCTACTTTTACATAACTGGCAGTGCAATAGGTTTGTTTATACCAACATTGCCACAAAGGCGTGAATGATGCCTTGTGCTACGATGTTACTAGGTGGTAGGAATTTTTCAGCTCTGTTATGATCTTATGAGAGCCCTGTTGGATATGTTGTCTGTTGTTGGCTGAAATGCTGTTATGCAGTGGATGACTATTTATTACCATTGCATAAAAAAAGAAAACTACCTCAAGCACATACATGCAAGGTAAGAAATGACTTAAAAATCATACAAATTAACTAAAAATATTCCTTGGAGAAACAAATGTGACCAGTCACCATTAGGTGATATTTGGAAATAGGGTCAATTTCTCAGCCAACTTGAATCTGGAAACATTGCTTGTCAAGTGCTAGAACCAACCGGGCATAGTAGTGCACGCCTGTAATCCCAGTAGTTGGGAGGCTGAGACAGAAGGATCACAAGTTCGAAGCCAACTCTGGTAACAGCAAGACCCTGTTTCAAAATAAAAAGGGCTGGGGGTGTAGCTCAAGTGGTAGAATGCCCCTGGGTTCAATCCTCAGTATCACAAAAAAGAAAAAAAAGTATTGGAACCAAGTTTAAATTGATGATTATAGTACCAGTGTTTAATGAGGTGGGAATTTAGATGGAGGATATTAACTATGATGTTTCAAAGTTCAATTTTAGAGTCATATGGAAAATGTTGAAAACTCAATGCGTATTTGCCTGTCTCCCCCGCTTAGAATCTGAACTAACTTCAGTAGGACCTGCCTCTCATTGATTATGATAGGCAAGGCTTTCATACCTAAGGTGTCCCCTGAGGTGGGCATTTGGAGCCCTGAGCCCTGCTTTTAGGGTTTATCTGTCCAGAGGGCACCCTGTTGCAGTCTGCACAAGGGCAGCTTGGAGGCTAACCGCTGCCGTAGCCAGGAGCTCATATGGTTGTTGGAAGAATGAATATAGACTGTCTGAGACATAGGATGTTTCAACTTATGAGTTCTCAGCTTTATGATGGTGTGAAAGTGATGTGCGTTCAGTAGAAACCGTATTTCATCCAGCGCGGTATAGTCTCATATGTCTCTAATCCCAGCTACTGGAGAGGTTGAGGCATGGGGATCACTTGAGCCCAAGAGTTTAAGTCCAGCCTGGAGAACACAGCAAGACCCCTTCTCAAAGCAATAAAAGAAGAGAAAAATTGAGTAGAAACCATACTTTGGATTTGGATGTTTTCCCAGGCCAGTGATAGGTGATCTCCTCTAGCAGTGCTGGACAGTGGCAGTGAGCCTGGGTTCACAGTCAGCCCCTCAGGTCATGGTGAAAAACCAGTATTACAGCGTGCATAGGCTAGGTGTGTTAAAGAGGTTTTCAATTTATGGTATTTTCAGTTTAGGATAGGGTCGTTGGGTCATAACCTCGTAAGTCAAGGAGCATTGTACCTGATCTGAAATATTCTTCATTGGCTCACAAATTTTAAAAATGTATTTTCTGTAGAATATTTGAATATATAAATAGAATAACTTGCAATTTTTCTGAAAATGTGATATTTTTAGAGTTTCAAAGAGGGTTCTGTCTGGTCCATCAGTAAGAGTCTAGAAAGGTGCTTACCTTGGGCAGTTATGAACTCTGAGCCACTGAAGAAAAGGTTGAAGTAGATGGGCACATGGGGCAAAGGGAAGCAGTATTCATGGGTCCAGGAGAGGAGGCACTTGTGAGTGGAGTGTGGGGCAGGCCTCCCGGAAGAGGTGGTCTCTAAGCCCATAGCTCGCTCAGCAGGATGCGAGTGAAGCTTTGCTCCTTCTGGGAAAGGCTGAGTAAGCAGCAGAGTGAAGGAGAAAGTGGGAAACTTTAACACCTTAACATTTCTGTCTTCCTTCTAAAAACGTGTATGAGAACTCCGTCCCTGGGAAGAGTTGGGGGTCTTAAAGCAAGCAGGTAAAGATGAGCTACTGAAATTAATTTTCTTGCATCTTTTGTATCTCACTGATAAATTGGCATATTATGTATTACCTTACCTGTGATCCTCTGCTTTGGCTTACAGAAGACATCTCTCATGCAATTAGATGTGAAATGGGGAGAGCGGAAACCAGAAACCAGATCAGGAGTCACAGCCCAGCTTGCTCATACTGCTGCTGCTGTCAGCGTTGGGGTATTCATGAAACCCACTGTCCCCTTTTAGGCTTCTTGGATAATAAATAGTCTGTGAAGTATTTGTCTTGTACTTGGTGATTAAGTCAATATTAAAAAATTGATACCTTAAAACAACCCAAATTATATGTTTATTTTGCTTCCATGGCAGTTTCACCTCTTAGAATACAATCCTTCTTTGGTCCATTCTTGGTTCTTTATCTTGGGTAGGTATATCCCTGCGTATATGCAAAGCCACAGGATACTCTAGTGTCTTTTTGGAATGGGAATTTCACTTGGGGACATCTGTCTGTACATACCTATGAGTGTGTATGTATGCATATTACACATATTAAATTATCAGACAAGTATTGAAAAAATACCACTGGGTTCTCTCATGGATGAGTCTTTAAAGTTTGCGTGGATCTTAAAATTAGGCATGCACAGGCCCTGTTCCCCTAAGCAGGAAGAGTTTACATTTCTCTGCTCTTAGCGGTTCTTTAGTAGAAGAGTGTGGGAAGAATTGATCGTTAAGGGCAGGAAGTAAATTTGGGGCACGGCTGAGACCAAGTTAGACCGGATGGATGATCTGCCCACTGTATGACCGGGGTGTTGTGGAATTCAGTGCCTCGGCAGCATAATCCAGAGAGAACCTTTGTCTTTCTTGCCTGCTTCCTGTTTGCACACTGCCCTATGCTCTGTGAGGTTGAAGAGTTTGGGAAGAGCATGGGAGAAGCATTGGTGTTCAGGAGAAAGGCTTAGTGTGCTGGCCTGGCTCCCTGGAGAAGAACCGCCAGGCCATGTGACAGACCCAGGGCCAGAGCTCCTGTGCGGGTCTTGGTGAACTGACAGAGGAGCTGCGCCGTAGTGTTCAGCAGTCATTCCTTACTGATCCCTCCTCTGTGAGGGGCCGTCTCCACTGCTTCCCAGGGCTCCGCTTGGACTCTGGGTGATGTGGAATGGAGGAACTGGTGACTTGGCAGGGGGTTCTGTGCCCGTCTTTTCAAGATGAAGGGCTGTTTTTGTGCTATGGCAGTCATATTGTGAATAAGTTTCAAAGCTTTGGAAAAAAGAAAGGAGGTTGTATTAGGGCCCATGGTTTCAAAGCCTCATCTACTTGAAAATTGGAAGTCAGTGTGGAAAATACTAAGTATTAAACCTTTTGCAAAACATATTTTGAGAATTTGGTGTAGTCGTTTTTCATTTTTATTGGTTGAGTATATTTGGCTTTAAACACACTGCAAAAAAATGAGAACTTTTTCCTCTTGCAAGAGCCAGTTTTATTATAGCATGAGAGGAGAGGTAGGACTTAGTGGGTGATCAGATTATGGCCACCATTGGCACCAGGGGTCTGAGAGTGCCTGACCCCACCTCATAAGTTGAGGTGCAGTGTCCTGGGTTTGGCCAAGGAGACTTCATAGTTAGACCCTCTTCTCTTCTGTATCTGATGAGTAGTCATTTGCCATTCCAGGAGCTCAGCATGCAAATCCAGCATTTCTGTGCTTCCCTTCTCTCAGGAAAGTACCTCTCAGCCCTCCCCATTTTTGCTTTGTTTCTTACTCTGTATGGGAGATGTCTTTGCCAAAAACTTTTTCTTATTGAGATTTTTTTTCCTCCTTTCCTCTTCTCCCTTTGTCAAAATCCCCCTCCCTCCACAGACATACACTGGGACTGCATTGCTTCTGTCCATGTGTACCTTATTGTACTTACAGTATTGCATCCTAACTTTTCTTTATAGATCTCTTATCTTAGCTGGACTATAAATATGTCAGAAGAGACTATTTTGGTCAATTGTGTTCAACAGAGGAATATTTGGATATGTTAACTTTTTAGCAAACTGAAGGAATAAGATGATTTGTACTCCTGAAATTTGTTTTATGTTTTTGGGTAGGAAATGCTTCTGATATTTGGTAGTCTTTCATCAAGAAACTTGTGATAAAACAAAATTTTAATTGTCTGAGCAGATAAACCTGGTTATTATTAACATTGAAGATGAAATTTCACCATAGGTTCCTAGAGTCTGTACCTTTGGTACATTTAATTGGAGTGAAGGCAGCGTTTGGCCGCATTCTATGACTGGCTAGCTGTGTGATGTTGGGCAACTTGAAGTGTCGGTTTCCTTGTCTGTGAAATTCAGATAATATGTGAAGACTAGATAATATGGCAACTGCATTTCTACAGTGTGTGTTTCTACAATGCCTGGTACTGGGTAGACACTCAACACAGAGAGCTATTACTTCTGGAAAAACGGGTTTACGTCAAGCTCTTGTGTTGCGTGCGCTTCATGAACAGAAGCACCCACGTGAAACCTTTCACCGTTGTTTTCTGCTGTGCCCAGCGAAGCTGATCTGGGCTCAGTGTTGGTTGCTAACATGGCCCCTTCTCGTCCTGACTTCTCAAGGCTGAGGATCTGGAAGAGAGGGTCAGTGCAGAAAACAGTTTGGGAAGGAAAATTCTTCATGTGCCCCCGCGTCTCTTTTTCCATTTAAACTTGTTAAAACCTTGCCTTGTGTTTTGACAGTGTTAAATTAGGTTAAACAGAAGACTTGTCTCCATCTAGTTCTCAGCAAACTGATTGTGAGATCTTTTATTTTATTAAATTTAACTATTGAACTGTATGTTGATGTCACAGATCATGTGCTGAGGGTGGGCACCATTTCTCTGTCTCCTGCTCTGTTCCTATGTGAAACAGGAAAATCCAAACCCAGTTTTCAGGATTAATCTAAGATGAATGTTTTCATTTGCTGTCATTTGTGGGCCTACTTTAGTGGTTGCTTTATATAATTTTCTACCATGAATACAATCTTGTGTTTACTTATTAATATAGGGATTATTTTGCTGAGCTTTAAAGTATAATAGGTTTAATATTAATGATTTTCATGGAGCAGTCTAGCTGTTCATACGTTGTCCTTCACATTTGACTGTTAGGTCAGCAGTTCCATGTTGACAGCATTTGAGAAGTCAGAAGTCTTGTAGGGAAAACAACCCCACAGCTTATTTTTTAAAAAAGAAAAGAAATTCTACATATGACTATAGCTAGAAAAGAAATAAGTAATAATTAAAAAATAGTTTTTGCTGATATAGGTGAAAAAGCCATTGATGTTATTAAGAAATATCATGTAAGTAGCTGACATTAGTTTGACTAGGATGAAAATACAAGAATAGACTTAATACAGCAAATCTTCTGGTATTCTTTATTTTTTTGCAGATAATTATTTTTCAGCTCATGTGAAGAACTTATTTGATGCTTTTTGAATGCTTGTTAACATTAGCCAAATGCTTTTTTCTTTTTGAAAGCAAATATAAAATGTAATAATATGATTAACCAGAGTAATGATTTTATTTTAGAACATTGTTGTTCAAAATATGTTCTGATGAGGTATAATTTTGTGGTACTGCGGAATAGAAAAAATACATAATGTGCATAAAATCTATTACATACAAACATTTTTAAGCTCCACATTTAGAATGTAATAATTGGAACAAATCTGAGCTAAAGTTGGTTCTTGTGTTATGTGGAAAGATATTTTATAAACAAATTGAGTGCTTCATTTTTGACTCATATATTTAATTCTTTTAAAACATTTTAGCAGTATTTGTCTACATATTAGCAATACTCTTCTGCATATTAATATGTCATTTAAAAAGGTGCCACAGTATTACTGTTTAGTAAACTCAAAAACATAACCAAATAGGGCCCTTTCTTCTTAGTGTTCAAGTCGTTCTTTGACAAAGAGGTTCTTTATGACCATTAGGCTTTAGGTTTTTGTTTCATCATTGCATTAATTTTTACTTTGTTTGTATGACTTTAAAATGAAAGGGTTTGAGAAGGTTCTTGGAAATTTTCAATGATGAATTTCATTCCAGATAATATTCTGAGACTGTGCTACCATGCAAAAGTATTAAAGAAATACAAAGTGATCACAAAATAGTTGGCTACTACTTAACTAAAATTACTGTCATTAACTTAGAAGTTCCTAAGCATGTAGTCAACCATGGTAGTGAAAGACTTACTTATACCTGTTTAATTGATACAAAGCCTGATTTTTATGTTGCTTAGGTGATTTTATGTGTCTCAACTATTAGAGTATAAATTTAACCAAACATACTAATTGTTTTGAAGTGCTTTTGATATGCTTATCTTCTAACTCTTTCAGACTTACCAGTGAAGAAAAAAAGATCAGGACATAAGTGCTTAATAGTTACAGTAACCAAATAAAAATAGGTTAAATATACAATTAGGACAGTGTGTGATAGTATAAAAATAAGTAAAAAAGAAAATGAACTGAGCTGAAACAAGAGGATCTGGGTGATGGTTACCCAGTGCCAGGGGGATACTGGAGCTCTTTCCCCTGGAATTCTACACATGTTCCAACGGGGAGGAGGAGGACCTTGCAGGTCTTATAGTTCAGCCTCCCCATTTACAGATGAGAAGTAAAGGTGGCCAGAGAAATTTAAGAAAATTGACTTTGAGCACCTTATTTGTATCCTTTTTGAGATGATAGCCATACGGTGTTTTTTTGTTTTGTTTTGTTTTGTTTTTTTTTGTTTGTTTGCGGTACTGGGGATTGAACCCAGGGGCATTCTACCTCCAAGCTACACCCCCAGCCCTATTTTTTTATTCTCTATTTTGAAACAGGGTCTCACTAAGTTGTAGAGGGCCTCACTGAAGTAGCTGAGGCTGGCCGCGAACCCGGATCCTCCGGTCTCAGCCTCCCAAGTACTGGGATTACAAGTGTGCGCCACCACGCCCGGCTTTTTGTTTTCTTTTTTCTGTGACATGGTCTCACTATGTTACCCAGGCTGGTCTTGAACCCCTGGGCTCAAGCAATCCTGTGTTAGCCTCCCAAGAAGCTGGAACTATAGGTGTACCACCATGCCTGACTCCAGTTTTTTAAAATCAAGTTACACCTCACAGTAATGATTTGTTGTGGGCTGATGGTAAGAAGGAGGCTGATCATGTGGTTTTTATGATGCTAAAAGAGCTATATTTCCCACTGGTCTGTGTACTGGGCTCTATTCCAAGTGTCCTGTGCATATTTGCTCAGTTCATCCCTATAACCAGGTGAGGTAGGTATATTACAGATGTGGGAATGAGGTACAGGGAGATAGCCATTGCCCAGGGTCACTTCACTGGAGTGTCCATCTCCAGGGTCTTTGCTCCTGACTATCATGCTTGTACTTGCTGATGCTCATAGTAGGGAGCTCTTTCCTGATCAGCGAGGTTAGTAAATGCTGTCCAGTTATGAAATAAAACTTACTAAGCACAGAGAGCTGAGGTGACTTAGGAGGTCAGAATGAAAAAGTATTATTTTTTCCTTCTAAGTTTTTGATTGTTTGAAAGTCCATTTCACAGTTGTGTTTGTATATATTACTCCAGGTTGGATTTATTATCACAAACAAGGGAATTTCCAAGCTCTTAAAAAAAAAAAAGTTGGTTGGTCCATTAACGACATTTTCTTACATGATTTGTTTAGTTACATGTAGTTGAAAGTAGAGATGTCTTAAAGTGAAAAATGGTAATATTTAAATGAGAGTTTCAGCATAGCAGTTAAAATTTCAGACATGAAGTCTTAGATGGTCAGTGTGAAAACATTAACATTTTAAACAGAATGTAGAAGATGTTCTACATGGTAATATTTAATTTATTAAATTTATTTATTAAAATTTCAGACATGAAGTCTTAGGTGGTCAATGTGAAAATATTCTACAGTGTTTCCTCATGTGATATGTACAGTAGAAGGTAGAAAAAGTGTACTATTTTTGATGTTCCTAGACTCCTCCATGTTGCAGGTGTGGAGAAAGAGCAGATGAAGAACTACTTATAGGGGATCAGAGTTAGCCTTTCATTTTAAGTCTGGGAACCAAGGAAATTGCTGGCAGACTATGCTGAGAAATAAAATCTAGTGCTTTCCTTTTTAATATAATGTCTCCATACACAGGATAAAGGCCTAAGAGCAGTATAACGCATTTATATAATTTTGGAGTAATACGGTACATGTGATATGGAATTCCCAAAGGGAAACAGAGTAAAAAATAATCTCAGTGGGATAAAACAACCAGGAGATATTTCTTGGAGGAGTCAGGATTTTTCAACAAAAACCTGAATAAGGAAGAGTTTTGAGATGAATTTTAAAGAAAGGAAGAAAAGATTGGCAAATAAGTTGTTTTGAGACATTGGTAGAAGAAAGAATGGGGGGAGGGGATCATACTGAAGTGATTGTTGGTCCAGTTTGCTTGGTTAGAGTGGGTTTCTCAATGAACTTGAAACTTTAAAGACCAAAAGAGGAAAGAATTCTTAGATTTGATGTGTGTAGTTTCTATGGTAATAATAAAATTACCAAGTTAAATTTTCTATACCTTTAGGTACCAGGTTGGTGATATTTAAAGAAATTATATCAAAAGCTAGGCACTGTCTTATAATATACTTTAAAATTGAAGAACAACTTCCACATAGGGTCAGGATATTTGTTGATACCCAGGAAATAGGATGAAACATTAAAAGGAGGAGGCAGTCTTTTTTTTCTCCACTATTTTAGAAGATCATCATGCATACGAACAAGCCAGCAAATGACTAATATGTAATAGCTTTAGTTTAGTTTCTTCTTTGTTAACAAGACCTAGGAATGGCCAGAGGCTGGTGGGGGTGAATGTTGATCTGTAATTTATTTTTTCATTTTCATTTTCAATAGCTAGTATTTTCATGCAAAAGACAGAAAACTATAGTTCACTGGCAAAATGCAGTCTCAACCTCTTTTTGTTAGTTTTATTGCAATTTACCCATGTTCATTCATTACTATCTATGGCTATTTTCCTGCAGCAGGGTAAGAGTTGAATAGTTGTGTATGGCTCATAAAGCCTAAAAGATTTACTCTTCAAAATAGAGAATGGACTTATTTATTTACAAACCCTTTTGTAGTTGGGAATAAGTAAGAATGCCACATCTTCCTATAGAGGACTGCTATAGCAGTGAGTTATAGGGGAAACAGGGCTACTGTCTTAGTGTATGAGAGTCCACTGCCTGCCAACCATGGCAAGGAATTCACAGTATTTTGGGAAGAAGTCCCACATGGTCGTGGTTCTGAAGTGGAATGAGAGCCTTAGAGGTTGAGTTGGTCTTGCCAGGAACATTCAGTTGTTCTTGATCTTCTGATGCCAAGACCATGGGCTGCACCCAAAAGGCCTGGCTTGCTGGCGAACCAGCTCTCCTGTCAGATCGAGTGTCTTTTTCTAATTGTATTGTCTTCATTAGTCACCTGGCTGTCCTTTCTCAGAAGCCTCTGTCTGGACTTTTGTGGCCCTCTTGTGATGTATTGGAGGACATGTAGGGTTCAGCAGCTCTGCCCTGTTTTGTAGGAGATTTGTAGTTGAAAACAAGACCACAGTGACTTACACATGAAAGCCCAGAGAGCTATGCAAATATTTGACAAGTGAACATATAAGTAGATATTCAGCTGACATATGTAAGAGATTGAATGCATTGTTTGGCCAAGTAGATGTTGATGGTTTAAGGTGATCTGTTATGCTTTGATGGAATTAATGATAAATGTGTGAAGTCCATGTTCACCATTCACATAACATCTTGGAGGAGCTAGAGTTTGTATTGCTTGTACTTGATTCTGTGCTGTTTCATGAAAAAATTACCTTTTCAGTCTCCAGACAGTAGTTTACTGCCTCAGTCATACTACTGTATAGTGCTATATTTTTACAGCATTATTTAGATATAATATAAATGCAGTAAACTCCACCCAGTGTATGTGTGCAATTCAGTGACACTTAGTAAGTGTATGGAGTTGGGCAGTCTTAACCTCAGTACAGTTTTAGAATGTGCCCCCTCCAGGTCTCCTTGAGCTGGTTTGCAGTCTCCTCACTCACCCTTGCCCCAGGCAGCAGCTGCTCTGCTTTTCGCCTCTTCTGGGCATTTCATAAGTGGGATCATACAACATATAGTTTTTATACTTAGCTCCCTTCATTTAGCATAATGTGTTTGAGATTCATCTACATTGTAGAACGTATCGGGATTTTTTTTACCTTTTTATTGTTAAATAATCTCTTGTATGAATAGACCACATTTTGTTTGTCCATTCCCCAGTCGATGGACATCTGGATTGGGGTAGTCTGAGTAATGTTGCTGTAAACAGTTCCATTCAAGTCTGCAGTTAGGTGGAACATTTTAAATTCTCATTTAGGTCTACTTGTTGTTAACCTCCGTTTGGCCTGATATTACTATAGGGACTCTGGCTGTTTTAGGGTTCCCATTTGGCACATGATTTCTTATCCTTTTACTTTGAACTTCCTGTTTATGAATCTGACTTGTAGCTCTTATGGCCAGCATGTCACTGCAGTTGCTTTTTCATGCAGTTCAACAATCTGATTTTGGGGTGCTTATTCCGTCACAGTCATGTCATTATTGTTGGATTTATGTCTGCTGTTTTGCTATTTCTTTTCTGTGTGCTTCATACTTTTATTTTTTTGTGTCACCTTAATTTCCTTCTTTTATGTTCAGTATTTATTTAGTGTACCTTTTGATTTTTCTGTCCCCCCCACTATATTTCTGAATACTTTTCTAAGTGATTAGAGATTACAGTGCACATCTTAAGGATCACTGTCTGCTTGAGAATAGTACCCATTGAGCTTGGGCAAAATATAGGAACTTGGCTCCTGATCTCCTTTTCTTGCCCTTCTTTTATGCCATTATTGTTTGGGTTTGATCCTTATGTGTTATTTTTCTTTTTTGTGGTACTGGGGATTGAATCCAGGGGCATTCTACCTCTGAGCTACACCCCAGTCCTATTTTATTTTTAATTTTGATACAGGGTCTCACTAAGTTGTGGAGAACCTCACTAAGTTGCTGAGGCTGGCCACAAGCCTGTGATCCTCCTGACTCAGCTTCCCAAGTAGTGGAATTATAAGCATGTGCCACCACACTTGGCTCTTACCTGTTATAAAGTCAGCTATACAGTATAAAATACTTCTTTATACAATCTTATTTTTAAAAGAAGACATGAGAAAAAACTATGGATTGCAGGATTTCATATAGCATTTCTTGTAAGGCAGGTCATCTAGTAATAAAGCTTCTTTTTAAAAAGTAGGTGTCTGCCGGGCGTGGTGGCGCATGCTTGTAATCCCAGTACTTTGGGAGGCGGAGACCGGATGATCCGGGTTTGCAGCCAACCTCAGCGCGCATGCGCGCGTGCGCGAGATCTCTCTCTCTCTCTCTCTCTCTCTCTCTCTCTCTCCTCTCTCCTCTCTCCTCTCTCTTCTCTCCTCTCTCCTCTCTCTTCTCTCCTCTCTCCTCTCTCCTCTCTTTCTACCTAGTGAGGCCCTCCGCAACTTCGTGAGACCCGGTTTCAAAAATAAAGCATAAAAAAATAGGGCTGGGGGTGTAGCG
>PVJS01043800.1:0-16918 GCA_004027185.1 Glis glis | reverse complement strand
GGGAGGGGAGGGGAGGGCGGGCGGCTACAATGACTAAACTTAATAAACTAAATGTAAGTGCCATGCTCCATTCCTTAGTTTAGGTTGACTCATTGTTTTCTAAAATCTCAAGCTGGGTCGGTTCAGTTACTTTCAGTTATGAGCCAAGAAAGCTGAAATGAGAGGCCCAGCTGTTGGGTGTCCTCGTTATCTTTGGGGAGAGTCTGGCAGCCCCAAATCAGAATAATCCTAGAACCTACACCAAAACCAGTACAATATCTCCATTCTCACGCTGACCCTAGGTACAGACAGGGTCAGTAATTTATCCTGAAAATAAATGTATAATTGGAAAAAAGGGGGGTTGTTGTTTCTGTTGTTATTTTTGTGGTACTGGGGATTGAACCCAAGGGCATTCTACCTCTTATCTACACCCCCAGCCCTATTTTATTTTTTTATTTTATTTTATTTTTTGTTTGTTTGTTTTTGCGGTGCCGGGGATTGAACACAGGAGCGTTCTACCTCCACGCTACGCCCCCAGCCCTATTTTGTTTTTATACTTTATTTTGAAACCGGGTCTCACGAAGTTGCGGAGGGCCTCACTAAGGAGAGAGAGAGAGAGAGAGACAGGGAGAGAGAGAGAGCGAGAGAGCTGAGGCTGGCCGCGAACCCCGATCCTCCGGTCTCCGCCTCCCAAAGTACTGGGATTACAAGCCTGCGCCACCACGCCCGGCCTTTTTATTTTATTTTGAAACAGGGTCTTGCTAAAGTTACGGAAGGCCTCGCTAAGTTCCTGAGGCTGGCCACAAACCTGTGATCCTCCTGGCTCGGCCTCCCAAGTACTGGAATTACAAGCGTGCACCACCAGGCCCGGCTAAAAAAGGTTTTAAAAGTTACTTATCTCCACATTGAAATAGTAGTTTTGGACACTTTAGTGATAAGATGCCAGATAGAGCTTATTGCTCAGTCAGTAGGGGCAAATCCCCAAACTAAGGTCAGATGGAAGAAGACAGACAAAATGGCAAAGAATAAATGTTGGGCAAAAGCGGAGGGCATCCTGGAGCTGCAACTGAAGAGCTCAGAACACATGCGGCCATAAACGGAGCTGAATGGCTGGGTCAATAAGGAGCATATAGCTCGGGGCATAGGATTTGGTGACGTGTATGCTGGGTACTCAAAGCCACACATCATACTTCTGAGAACCAATGTCCATGGTTAGGACAAACAAGAGTACTAGGCAAGTGCAGATAAGAGCAACAGATGGACAGAGAAGAGAGGCATGACCTCAAGAACCATGCTCCTAGCCAGGCGTGGTAGAGTACACTTGTAATCCCAGTACTTGGGAGGCTGAGACAGGAGGATCGCAGGTTCACAGCCAGCCTCAGCAACTTAGCGAGGTCCTCCACAACTTAGTGAGACCCTGTTTCCAAATGAAAAATCAAAAGGGCTAAGGGTGTTACTCAGAGGTAGAGTGCCCCTGGGTTCAATTCCCAGTACCTCCCCCTCCAAAAAAAGAACCTAGCTCTTTTCTTTCTTTCTTTTTTTTTTTTTTTTTGCAGTACTAGGGATTGAACCCAGGGGCATTCCACCTCTGAGCTACATCCCCAGCCCCATTTTTTATTCTTTATTTTGAAACAGGGTCTCACTAAGTTGTGGAGGGCCTCACTAAGTAGCTGAGGCTGACCGCGAACCCGGATCCTCTGATCTTAGACTCCCAATTACTGGAATTACAATCGTGCGCCACCACACCCAGCTAGAACTCAGCTCTTGACCCCTCTCATATCCTGGTTCTTTTACTCTTTTAAGGCCCCACTGCCACTCTGCCCTTGGACTGCCCGTGATCCTTCTGTAGTCTTATAGTGAAACCCCAGCCCCTTTTCTCTAAGTCAACTCAAGTTGCTTCCTGTTACTTATGACCAAAGAATTTTTATTAACATAGCAAATGCACATTATAAAGATCCTGAAGCAAATTGCCAAGTCGTTCTCCAGAAAGTTCATGGATTCATTTACCCAACAATAGGGGCCTGTTTCTCTCCACTCTTACCAACTTTGGATATTTCCAGTCTTTCAAATCTTTTCAAATTCCCTGTTATATTCCAATGGCTGGTGGACCCAGAAATAGCTTTCGCACACTATGGCTTTGCCAAGGAAATACAGAAGCCATGGGTATCAGGAAGAGATCTGGACTCAGAACAGGGGCTCCTATTGATATAAATTTGGGTTATCTTCCTTTGGGAAAATGATGAGATCATTTGTGGCTAAATATGGGAGAGTAAGATCATGCCAACCCAGGGAACGTTTGAATGAATGGACAGTATGGTGCATGTGTGTGTGTGTGCTGCACTAGAGGCAGAGGACCGGAACCTAGTAGACACTTCGAGTCTCAAAGAAACTGTCCAACCCCGAAGGATTTCCTTTTCTCATAATCCCACTAATGTCCAAAGCTGCACCCATCAAAGGGTTACCTAATCCATCACACTCGATTATTTATAACTGTATGCAATAAAGCCAGAGTAAGTATTATAATGGAGAAAAGCACCATTTTACAAATAGAACTAACCACTGAGATAGCCTATGAGTAACTAAAAGTTATGAAACATATGAAAGCATTCAGGGGGTAGTTAAAAGCAAACATGTACAAATCAACATATTGTAAATAACACCGATTGAAGTATACAGTATACACTACAGATACTATTACTCTCAAAATAAAAATTATATGTAGGAATGGGCATGAAAACAAATGTGTAAGATGTATACAAACAGTAACAACAATAACAAAACTAAATTCTCTTTATAGAAACAAAGACTACTTAAATGGAAAGCTTTGTTTCAAGAGGGGACTACTAGTACTATCAACTGTAGGCTATCTCCTGAATTCAAACTCAACGAAGACATATGTACAACTTAGCAAAAACTCTCATGTGGAAAAGAAGCCCATGAGGTCCATAAAATATTGGATTAGTATGTTGGATAAGAGGGCACTTATCCAAACACATTATTAAAGACAACCATAAAGCTACAGTAATCATAAAAGTATAGTACTAGCAGCATAATAAATAAGAAAAAAAGTCAATTTAAAAACCCACTCAGATATATGTGAGTATTTGGCATGCGATAAGGGTTACATTTCAAATCATGAGAGAAGAGGATAGATTAGTTAGTGAATTATGTTTGGGAAAAATAAAGTTAGAACCATTATGTATCTGTCACATTCAGTTACAGAGCCCATTATCTTCATTAGCTAGTATAAGTGGAAAGGAATTTATTACATGGTACTAAATGGCTTACAGAATCTTTCAGAGGACGTGGGGGGTAAAAGACTACATACAGTACTTCCAGGAATGACTCCCAAAGCCATATGGCAATTTGGGGCTAGGAAAATTGGTGCCAAATTGCTATGTTGCTTCTACCATTGCCAGATCTGAAACCAAGCTGACTTTGCTAGTTTCTGCATCAGTGAAATGGATACCATTTCACTTTCTCCCCATAATTCCTTGCAAAGTTAAGTTCCCACACAAGTATATTCAATCAACAAAACCTAAGTCACATTAGTTTTAGCCAGCCACTGAGGTGCACACCTATAATCTCAGTACTGGGAGGCTGAGACAGGAGGATCGCAGGTTTGAGGACAGCCTCAGCAACTGAGACCCTCAGCAGCTTAGCAAGACCCTGTTTCAAAATCAAAAATAAAATAGGGCTGGGGGTGTAACTCCAAGGTAGAATGCACCTGGGTTCAATCCCTAGCAACACACACACACACACACACACACACACACACACACACACACGAAGGGAAGGAACAATAATTGCATGGGTATATGGGAACTGCAGGTTTTAACTTTCTAGTCTGCACAATTCGAGGAAGGGTTTTAGTAGGAGGGAGACTACATGGTGAACAGACCAATCACACAAACCAAAATAACCCTCAGATAAAGATCCCGATGGTAAACTAGAACAAAATTTAGATACATTTATTTTAACTTTTAAGCTAATTTTTAATGTTCTAAGTATCAGTATGCTTTATATTACATGGTGTTAAATGTAATAACATAAAGTGTAAACACCCTAAAGTCATCAGTATGAATTAATATCAGTATATAATATGGACTACCAAGCACCTATTAAAAAATTAAGGATAGCCGGGCGTGGTGGCGCACGCTTGTAATGCCAGTACTTTGGGAGGCGGAGACCGGAGGATCCGGGTTCGCGGCCAGCTTCAGCTCTCTCTCTCTCTCTCTCTCTCTCTCCCTCTCTCTCTCTCTCTGTCTCTCTCTCTCTCTACCTAGTGAGGCCCTCCGCAACTTCGTGAGACCCGGTTTCAAAATAAAGTATAAAAAAATAGGGCCGGGGGTATAGCACAGAGGTAGAACGCCCCTGGGTTCAATCCCCGGTACCACACACACAAAAAAATTAAGGATAATTAATGATATGGAAAGATGTTCACATTGGGTCACTGAATTTTAAAGTCAGGTAACACAGTGTGAGAAGTATTATAATCCCATTGTGTGAATTACTCATGTAAATTACATCATATGCAGTATATTAACAGACATATTACATGTAATATGCATATTTAATTTATAATATATAAAAACACATACACATACATGTCTATCTGGGGAGAAAGAGAACAAAATTAGAAGGAAATAGCATTAAATATTGTTACTGGTAAAAATTTGCTAGCACATTGTTGGTTGGCAACAGACAATTCAGTCATTTATTTGAACTGCACAATTGAATGCCTTCTAGTATATGTGTGGAATTGTGCACTGATCACCACAATCAATTTTGGAACATTTTCATTACCCCACATAGAAATCCCACTCCACTTAGCTGTCACTCCTTTCCCTTCACCTGAGGCATCACACCAGTGTGTCCCTTGCATAGTCTATTGTACTCTTGCAACAGCCCTGTGTGACAGGAGCTCATGGCCCCACATACAGATGAGGAAACCAAGGTGGGGAGGGGTCAAGACACATGCCCACACTTACACAACTAGTAAGTTGCAGAACCAGGACTGACATTCAGGCAGTCTGCCTTAAAAACACATTCTCTTCACTACTCTCCCATGACACCAATATGTTATATTACAAAAATGAAAGCTCATGGACAGGTAGGAATTATTCCAGGAATGTAAGGATGGTTCAATGTGAATAAACCTCATAATGCTACATCATATCAGTAATTATCATTTTAAAACAATATAGCTGGACATGTTGATGCATGCCTGTAATCTCAAGTACTTAGGAGGCTGAGGCAGAAGGATTACAAGTTCAAGGCCAGGGTCAGAAACTTAGTGAGACTCTCAGCAACCTAGTGAGAACCTATTTATAAGAAAAAAAAATAAAAAAGATCAGAGGTGTAGCTCAGAGGTTGAATGCCTTTGGGTTCAATCCCCAGTACAAAAAAAAAAATCATATGCCAAAAAGTATTTGATAATACTATCTATTTCAAAAGTAGGGAAAAAGATGGGCCAAAAAATAAAAACCTTCTTAGTAAACAAGAATAGAGGGATCTTACCCTTCTATCTCAAGTAGCTATAATACTGAATAGGGACACAAGGAAGTAATAAAGAGTAAGATATATCTGTTGTCATTATCCTAAATTAAGTTTTGACCAACACAAGAAGTTAGTTTAAAATGATGAGGTTTCTCTTGAAAAAGGAAATGAAAAATGATGATCTCTACATAATAGATTGTATAAATATAAAAACCAACTTAAAATCATTTTGGCAATAAAAAATTTCAGTAATCCAAGAAACTGAAGGTCTGTGAGGAAATAAGAAGATAAATGTGTGGGGGGTGGCGGTGGGAGTGGGGAGTTAGAGCTCAAATCTGCTTTTCAGGCTAAACAGTCCCCACAAACTGGAAATCATTAAGTCCGGCTTCATCTCCCAGGAATGCATACCAGTTAAAATTCTTTGAATTCTTTTCCCTTGCCCATTTTGCCTGGAAAAATGCTTGAAACCACAATGTTGGACTGATAGTTTATTTTTGTGTGTCAGTATTTTAACTGGAAGGAAGAGGAGAGGATTTTCCATGGATCTTTAGGTTACAGTGATTTGACATTTTATTAGTTACAGGATTTATCACCCACGTGGAAAAAGGACAACTTTTGCAAAAGGAGGGTAGAAAAGCTAAGAGCCAATATTATACCTTCCCCTTTTCCCTGACTTACTATTCAAAACCTCCAGTTGTACAGAGTAAAGAAGAAAAACAGGATGCCAGGGACTTTGAAGTCTGTGTGGCTTCGAGGAAATTACAGAATGACACTGTCACTGAGCATCTTACAGACTGCTGGAGCCACCAGGGACCCAGGCTGAAGGAAATCCTCAGCTTTGCATATCCAGGAAACCTAGTATTTCTGCTCAACTAGGGGCTATCCAAGAGCCTTGACTTAACAACCATCATCTACACATCTTTACTTTCCTCCCTTGCACAAAGGCTTTGGTGGCTAAGATGTCAGCCTATTAATTTATCTTTAGAAACAGACCAGCATGCTGGGCATGGTGGCACATGCCTGTAATCCCAGTACTTGGGAGGCTGAGACAGGAGGATGATAGGTTCATTTCCAGCCTCAGCTACTTAGTGAGGCCCTCCACAACTTAGTGAGACCCTGTTTCAAAATAAAGAATAAAAAAATAGGGCTGGGGGTGTAGCTTGGAGATAGAATAGCCCTGGGCTCAATCCCCAGTACCTCAAAAAATAAAATATAAAAAAAATAAATAAATATTATGTATGATCTTGGCCAAGCCTCTTAATCCTTTACTCCACTAAAATCAGCCTCATCAATGTCATCAATATCCTGCTGGTTCTCAAGTCCAACTGCCTCTTCTATTAAAATCTCATTTAAGGAGCCAGGCATGGTGGCGCACGCTTGTAATCCCAGTACTTGGGAGGCTGAGACTGGAGGATCCGGGTTCACGGCCAGCCTTAGCTACTTAGTGAGGCCCTCTGTAACTTAGTGAGACTCTGTTTCAAAATAAAGAATAAAAAATAGGGCTAGGTGTGTAGCTCAGAGGTAGAATGCCCTGGGTTCAATCCCCCAGTACCGCAAAAATAAAAAAAAAATCTCATCTAAGCACTCTGTGGCTTTGGACACCTTACCTTTCCTCCTTGGGCATTCAGGCACCACCTTTCTGGTTTTTCTCCTACCTCTTAGCTGATTCTTGTCCTGTTCTTCAACTTCACCTTTTGCTTCTAGAATCTGTCTTCAGGACTCATTTATTTGGGTTTAAATAATTTCCCATGTAGCCTCAGATACATGTCCAGATGTGAATCCTGAGACCCAGAACTGTAGACTGGACATCTCCACCTGGACAAACCATGGAAACCCAAACTCAACAAGCCCCAAGCTGAACTAAACATCTGCGTCCATGGCTCCCCATGCTGTCCCAGTCAGAAAATTAGCTTCCCGAGTAAAGTTGATGCTGCTAGTCTATCGATGACACTTTGAGAAACAACTTTGAGAAGCAAGGATTCTTTTCATAACCTCAACAGCTGGATCATCAAAACTCATGCATTCTACCCTGTTTGTATATCTTTGTTACTCATCATCCCCACCTCCACTGTCCGAATTCAAGATTGCATATCTCTCCTTCAGTAGCCCCTCTCCTTTCTCTACTGATTTCCTGTCATGGTTAGATAATAGAATATACCCTGAAGAGCTCCTGTATTAATGTTCAGAATTGATGTTATCAAGTCATGTGGGTTGTAATCTCATGCAGGTGTAAATCTATTGTAATGGATTTACTGGGTGGTAACCTAGGCGGGTGGGGTATGGCTGGAGAAGGTGGGTTCCTGGGGGGTGTGGCCTTAGGAACTGCTTGAGTCTTTGAATCCCCTTGCTTGCTGGCTTTCTCTGCTTCCAGCCTCCATGATGTGAGAGCAGAGCCCTTGCTCTCTCCCTCTCTCTGCTTCCTGCCACCATGCCCTGAGCTCTGCAGACCCTGGCCTCACATGGACTGACCCCAAAATCTCCAAGAAAACTATGAGCAAATAAATATTCCTTCCCCTAAATTGTGTGATCTGTTTCTTTGTATTATAGCAGCAAGAATGTTGACTGAGACATCTCCCTGACACCTTTCTTGACCACACAATTTTTCCTCACATAACTTCTCCCACAATGACCACTTATCAAAGGCAAATCTCAGACTTTTAAATAGCTTTCCATGTCTCTAAAGTTAGTTAAGCTTAGCCGGGCGTGGTGGCGCACGCTTGTAATCCCAGTACTTTGGGAGGCAGAGACTGGAGGATCCGGGTTCGCGGCCAGCCTCAGCTCTCTCGCTCTCTCTCTCCCTGTCTCTCTGTCTCTCTGTCTCTCTGTCTCTCTCTCCTTAGTGAGGCCCTCCGCAACTTCGTGAGACACGGTTTCAAAATAAAGTATAAAAAATAGGGCCGGGGGCGTAGCGCGGAGGTAGAACGCCCCTGGGTTCAATCCCCGGTACCGCAAAAAAAAAAAAAAGTTAATTAAGCTTCTTTGTTTGTACATAAGGCCATTCAAGGTCTGGTCTCATCCCACCTCTGCACATCTTAAATCCCCATTCCACATCCCTTGCACCTCAATTATTACTGTTCTCCCAAACACAGCCTGCTATTCCAAGTAGTTGTGTCTTCCTACACTCTGTCCCTCTGGTGGAGTGCCATTCTAATCCCCACTGCTTACCCTTTGCTCATCCTCCTCCAATCCCTTTATTTGTCCTTTCACAGGAAGTCTTCTCTGAGCCCCTGTATGACGGATTACATTAGTGAACCCAATTGTTCACTACCTCGTGCATTTACATTTTTGCTGTGGACTCATCATGATCATAGTGTACTTCCACATACCTTAACTTCGAGGTTGCCTTCTCCTTTACTTTGGTCAAAGCACCAAAGCAGAGATGATAACGTGCCAGTTCCAAGCCTCTTTAGACAAACTTCTAACATCACTATGACAACAGCATGTCTGAGCCTATCCCTAACCTGGATCAGAACTTCTCTAGTGAGCTGACCTGAATCCAACTTTGATCAGCTGACCCTCAGAGAACTCATGGACAAATGAAGAAAACATTTATTGTTACATGAAACAGAAATTTGGGGGTTGCTTTTATTAACTTTTTTTTGATAATGGGAATGGAACCCAGGGGCATTCTACCTCCGAGCTACACCATCAGCCCTTTTTCATCTTGAAACAAGGTCTTGCTAAGTTGCTGAGGGTCTTGCTAAGTTGCTGAGGCTGGCCTCAAACCTACAATCCTCCTGTCTCACCCTCCCAAGTACTGGGATTAGAGGTGGGCACCACTGTGCCCAGCTGAGTTGCTTGTTATTTAGTGTATTGTAGCGACAGATTAACTGATGTATCTGGTGTGGTTTACCCGCCCCTTCTTTGCCCTCCCATAGCACCCTTGCATGCTTCTCTCCAAGACAAATTAGAAAGCAAAACTGGCACCTCGACCTGCTGCTAGTACTGTTTAGCACATCGCAAACTTCAGGCAGAGGACTGAACTTTACATTCTCATAAAATCTTTTAGAAAGGCAAAACCACCCTCCCTAGCATTCCGCGCCCCTGAATAAATAGAGCCTTGCACCCTCTCCTTTAAGTTGCTAATTCTCTAACCAAAACAATTTTATCCTTAACATTTACAAGACCAATGCCTACACATGTCTAATTTATGGATATGACAATCATGGGTAGAAACATCTGATTTTTCTGCCATGAATAAACTAGTTGAACCTTGCTTATTCAGGGAGCCCCATCCCTCTTGAACTCTGGAGTACCTCAAAAAAACTACTTTCATTTTCTCAATGATTT
The DNA here is from genome assembly GCA_004027185.1 of Glis glis. Classification (NCBI taxonomy): domain Eukaryota; kingdom Metazoa; phylum Chordata; class Mammalia; order Rodentia; family Gliridae; genus Glis; species Glis glis. The sequence continues at coordinate 7,150 of PVJS01043800.1, read as the reverse complement.
TGTATGAGTTTATTTCTTGCCAAGAGCCAAGGTTTGAGAATTAGGTTCCATCAAGGGCTCAGTATTCCAGAAGCCTGTGTCTTGCAAGGGTGATGGTAGGTCAGAAGTTTGTCAGTAAGAGAAGAAATCTGAAAGGCTCTGTCTTGGGAAGATGCTAAGTTTAAAAGACTGGCTCACAGTCCAAACTCACTGCCAAACCCAGAGGAAGAGGCAGACACAGAATCTTGGTATGAGTACAGAGAAAAAAAGCAACTTGGGTACCACATTCTCACACTCATGAAAAGGCATTGCTACAGTTGTTTAGAGAGCCAGGAAACCTCAGGCACAGGTGAGAGACAGCCAGGCTGGCACGGCCAACCTCTACTGTACAACTTTTCATGTGGTACTGCAGAAATTTTGTACTTAATTAGTTTGCATTATGACCTTTGTGATACTCATATGGACACATTACAAATGTTTCTGATCATAATTTAGCTGTCTGGAACATGAATACGGTATGCTGTTAAGTGAGAAAACCAGAAGACAAAATTATTTATATATTATTATATATAATATATTCCTAGAAAATAAACTGATAGAAAACACATACCCAAAGTGGTTGTTAGGTATATGAAATTAAGAGATTTTTTAAAAGGTTTATATTTTTTTAAATATTTCAGTTTAAAAATATAATTTTATGATGAACACAGTAAATGTCTCACATAAAATAATATCTCTGCATAAAAGCTGGAAATTAAAAAGGAAAGTTTTCTCAGTGAGCACTAAACCAGAACTAAACAATGGAGAAACCTCACTGGACAATCCCCAGAAGGCTCCCCCACCCTAGGGGACCACTACTCATTCCAGGCGATCACAGTCCCCTCTCCAAACTGGGTTGCAGACAAATGGATCAGTCCACAACTCTGACTTTCTAGACTCCACCCCAACTACAGTCTTTCAGATTCATGACAACTGAGAAGATTACTGTTTACTTCAATTACATGCCAGTGATATATTCTTGGCTGGTTTTCTTGATTGAACATGCATATCATGCATGGTCTTCCATGGAAGACCTTGAAATATTTCATCAGCAAATGCACTGTGCCATTTGATTGAGTGCTTCTGTGTTCATTTACATGTCATTTTCAGAGGATGAATTTTCAGACCTCATCTCCAAATCCTAGGTTCCCACCCTGTTTGGTGGCCACATGTACTATCTACTGCATGAATGAAAACAGCTGGTCCCAATCTTGTTCATTATTGACTCTACATGTTAAAATGGATCATCAACTTGAGTTACTCAAATTAACCCACCATCTCCATTCGGCTTTGCTTCTGAAGTTCTGTTTTGCAGGAGAGAAGTATTTTGTTTTCTGGATACCTGTGTATATCTCTCCATTGGTATTAAGTAGTCGATATCTAAAGGGAATACTCTATTTTGGTGCATACACCTCTGGCATTGCCTGTACTATAAAGCAGAGTGTAGAGTGGGATGGAGTGGTGAGAGAAGCAAACAAAAATAATTCTCTACCTAAATTTACTTCTTTCATAAACAATCACACATATTCATGATGTTATATAATAATTATAATCCATAGATACCAGGGTCTAGAATTAAAAATAATCTGTTCATGAAAGGATCAGTGTATAATAACAAAGAAATTAATATGGGATTCCCAAGGAACAACCAAGAGGCAGGAATGTCATTTAGAAAAGATTCTCCCTGGGGACTAATGAAATGGAGTATAGAGCTTTACAAAACAAGAGGACAGGAACCTGGCTCTTGCTCCACAGAGGTGATAGAACTGGAACCCTGGGAGAAGAATATCATCAGGGACCTGATGTGTCAGGAAGATTTTGGACATGGAAGTTGATTAAATGGGGAGTCAAGAGTCAAGTCTGTTCTGCCACAGGAGCAGGGAGGTCAGAGTCAGATGTTCATGTGCCCTGGCTTGGACAACCATTTCAGGAAAGAGCTAGAAGTCTCCACTCACATTAGGAATAAGCAGCAAGGGGGACGTAAAGTAAGGACTGAAGCCATAACTATTGTGAACCATGGACATGGTTCCTCTGGTTCTGGGATGTCACATTCAAAAAACAGCCAAAAGATTTCATCTTAAACAGAGTCCTCTTAAAACAATAACTACAACAGTGAGATGGTACCCAATGCCAAACCCTTGCCTTCCTTCTGAGTTACTATGGCAACTAACTTCATGCCTTTCCCTGCCTCTCATGCTCACATCCCCATCAGGTCTTTCTGAGCCTTTTCATTATTTCCAGGAGCTGGCGAAGCAGAGACATATGTTCCACAGAGGATGATGGAGAGAAAAAGCCAAGTTGGGAAAACAGATTTCTCTTAGGGGAGGTGAGATATTGAAATGATTTATACAGATTAATACATTTTGCTATGTCTCCCTGCCCCTGTGGTCAAAATGACACCCCCCCACACACACACATATGCACACACTAGAAAATTCTTACCTAAGTGAGGATCCCAGAAACTTTTTTATTTACAGTCTACCTTCCTCACTTTCTTTCTTCTTCTGTTACCCCTTTGCAGTTGTGCTCTGGACCTCTTCCAAGTGAAGGACCAAAGTCCCCGTTTACTAAATTTGAGGTTTAAGGATGGGCAAATTCTTGGGAAGCAATACAATACTTAACTGGCCATCACTACAGGCTTTCTCGGATTTGGGGCACTGAAGTCATATCCCTGCTAATAGTCCTCCTGTTTGCAAACTACCACTAGATGGCTCTCTTCCCCTCAACCTAAACCAAGAAATGAGCCTCCAGCCCACCTTAGAGTCTGCCATGGTAGGAGGAATGAAAACCTAGGCCACAGAGCCTCTCTGCGAGTAATTAAAAATGCAGATCTGAGTGAGAACTTGTCTGCCTGGTAGAAGCACATGGACACCTCGCTGTCAGGAGGCTCTGTTTCTGAAGAGTAGAAGGTGTCTATACATTCTATCCCAGCATTAAGTTCTTAATTTCATTAAGAAAGGAAATCCTGGGGCTGGGGATATAGCTCAGTGGTAGAGTGCTTGCCTAACAGGTTCAAAGTCCTGAATTCAATCCCTAGCACCAAAAGAAAAAGAAAGGAAATCCTGTACCCAGAAAGCATTTTACGTTGACTTCTTTTCCTCCATAACTCTATTTTTCTTCCCCAACAGAAAGACTTAGAAGGTCCTCAGAGTAGACCAATTCCTGACTATAAATCGATATTTCATGAATTTTATATGGCTGTTTCTGAGTCTCCAAGTTTCATTCACTAGCCCCTTGGAAGATAGCCTTGACAGTGTAAACAGGAAGTCGGATCATGGGTTTCCCCCCCAACAATCTTATAAATTAGCCTATGAGACCTGGTAGTTTTCTATGTTGGTCAAAGGCAGTGAGGTGTTTCTTAGAAAATTCAGTCATTGAAAAACTGAGTCTATGATACTTTCAACTGGGAGGCCCAACAGACACTCATAGACAGCAGTGTTTCTCTGCTATGAACCTGACTTTCCTTATACTTTTCTGTGTCACGTCCTAACCACACCACCCCATTCCTATTTGATTAAGTACTGCAATACCTCCCACTTTTGGAGGCAATTGGCCAGTACCAAACCTATGCAAAGCCTGCTAAACTGCAAGTCCCTGTGGGTGTTGAGGATAGGGAGGGGCAGGAACCTAACTCCCTCAGGAAAAGGCAGGCGGAAGCTCTGAACTAATCAAGGCGGGTCAGACTCTGAATTCCTCTCACAGTGGCTCACTAAAAACCTTTCATAGATGAAATTTTTGTGCCTAAAAGGAAAATAGTCCTCCAAGGCTATCCAAGAATATTCCAAGAATATTGAACTACTATCACAATTACCAAACTTAAAATGTAATGAGGACAGTAAACAATAGAAGAGATATTTCAGAAAATTCTGAAAATAATAAAAAAAACTTGAGCCATAAATAAAGATATAAGTATGCTTCCTTAAAGTCTCCTTGGGGATGATTTTCATTTTTTTCCAAGTTCAACTGAACATGGCTTTCATGAAAAGCGGGAATCACATGGAGAGTTGACACTGTATTGCCTGGAATTTAGAAAGTCCAAGGCGATTTACTCCTGTCTGAAGCTACTTGCAAAAGCAAAGCAAAGATTCAGAGTAGCTTATCCGTAAGTATTTGGGCGAAGAACTTTCCAATGGATTAAATAAGAAGTTCAGTGATGCCTGACTTGAGTCATCTTGCAAGGTCTCCACCCAAGAAGTTGGCCAAGACAAGAGACCTCAGCAATAAGAAGCTCTGTAGACTTAACCTAGAAGCAGGAGCTGATGAGAAGACATTGGAAGTGGCAGGCTCAGAGTGCATTTTTGTGCTAGGGAACAATGCTGGGTCAAAAGTCCCTGGAGTATCTCCAAAAAATCCATGAAAGTAATTCATGGAAGAAAGACAGTATTTAGGCATCTGACATGCAGAAGGCTCAGCTGCCAAGTTGTGACCGCCAAGGCCACACCATCCATTGCTGTTTTCTTTTAATACTTCTTCCATTTCCATACTGCCCCAATATTACAAAATAGCAGGATAGAATGTTTTTTTTAAACAAAATTTCTCAAATATTGTCTTTAGTCACTGTTTCCACATCTTTACCACCTGTTACAGACCAGCTACCAGTCAGTAACTGGTCAGTTGGAGACACCCTGGGGATACTAAAAAGTGACATATATAATTGCTGAAAGGATTCAAATCAGTTCCTATACAGATTAAGCTTACCCTTCATTGATTAAAGAAAATTATAGTTATCAAAAGCATCTTGCAATAGAGAGGATCCTTAGCTTAGTGTCAATGCCCCTCCTCCCAGAGAGCCAGAGTTACTAGCAGAAAGAAGAAAAAACTTTAAAAAAAAAAAGGCTGTGATGTGTATTTTCAGTGCAATTTGATAGGCTATAGGGATGCATAAAAATAACAGAGGTTGCTAGGGGAAAGAAGCCAAGAACAAGAATGAGTTCTTAAAGCAAAAGTGTTGTATGAAATTAAAAATGAAAGAGGCCTGAAATAACGGAGTAAACAAAAAACTTCTGAAAAACAAATTAGAATAGCACCCCAGGAATTCACTCACCTTTTCAATCAATATTATTTAAGTGTCTCCTCTGTTCTCTATTCTGGCTTATATCCAGGTACTGGATATACAGCAAGAAGCAAAATTAATTCATGGTCCCATGGGATTTCCATCCCAGTGGGCACTATTACAGCATTCAGAGCAAAAAGAAACATTGGGACAAATGATGAGAAGAACAATTAATAATATGAACAATAGATGAAAGTGATCCATAAAATTAGGCCTTACCAGAGGAGGCTAGAGAACACGTGCAAGAAATAGTAGAAGAAAATTTCTCTGAGTCGACTGAGGTTTACAGCAGAAGGAGTCACTGAGTCCTCAGCAGAAAAGGGAAAGAAGCATTTGGTTATACTAATGTCAAGTTTTAAAACATTTTAATCTAAAAAGCAGTATTAGAGATAGCAAGAACCACTACATGATTTAAATTTTAACTCACTTAGGAAGATAATTTTAAATACGAATCCTTCTAATAAAACAGCTTCAAAATATATAATGCAGAAATTCACAGGCACCCAACCCAAGGAAAAAATGACAAGTGCACCATCAAAATAGGCGATCTCAACATGTTCTTCTCAACTGATGACATGAAAGGCAGAGAGGAGAAAAGGAGCAAAGATTTTAAAATATAATGAATATGTTTGATGTAATGAAAACATACAGAATTGTGCATCCAACCATTGGAGAATATTAGCTCCTCTCAATCATACAAGAGACATTTAGAAGATAGAAACCAAGATAGGGACTCTCGTTTCTGTTCCAAAATAAAGATCAAATCCTACACTCTGATAATGCACCAGGCTATCATCCTTTATCACTCCCCGAACACTTACACTAGAGACAATTGAGCAATCTTTTCAAATTTCTTATCATTACCCAAAAATTCTAAACTCTGCCAAAAAAGAGGTTCATGTAAGAAGAAAAACTTTTTACACATACAAGCTGTCACAAAGTATGGTTTCTGGAAGGGAAGAAATTATTTATAGAAGCCAAAAGAAAAATGATTCAGCCTGAAGAGGTAAAGAAAGAACGATGTAAGATTTAAAAAAAAAAAACTAGCAAGGAGCATAACCAGCAAAGTAGAGTTATCTAAGGACTCCCTGGCAGATGTTAGCAGAGACCCTTTGAGGAGCAACTGTGTTATGAAAAATAAGGATCTGAAAATAAATATGCAATTTTAATAGACGAAGAAGAATGTTGGATAAAATGGTGGGAAGGCAGTAAATTTGTGGAAATTTCTGGACTTGGAAAAGGGAAACACATATATTCTCATTATTGACAGAGGTTAAAATGTTTTTGAAAAACATTTTTTTAAAAGTCACTTCAAAGTAACTAGAAAAATAATTTCAAGATGACAAATTAGAACAAAGAAAAATAAGGATGTACGAAAACATAATAAAAAGAAAGAAAATCAACTAAATAACCAATTATGCAAAGGCTTATAGAATGACATATTTCCAAAAGAAAATAACATAGAATTAAAAAGTGAATGATGAAGACAATAGCATTCTTGGAAATACTAATATTTAGAGATATCTGTATTCAAACCAGCAAACAAAAAAATCTAGTGAATGAGAAAATATAGAAAAAGCACTCACAATATATAAGACAAATCATTAGTATGTTAACAAATAAATAGCTCCCAAATTAACAGAAAGAGCAACAATTCTTAAAAAATTAGACAAAGGCTATGTTTAGAAAAAAAGAATAAATTTATGAAAAAATCCTCAACCTCACCAATAAGCAAGCAAATGAAAGTTAAAAATTAGAAATAAACTCAATTTGGCTGAACTCAAAGGATTGTTTATAACCAGTATTGATGAAGACATAGGGAAATGGACTCTCTAAGAACTGGAATTCTTCACAGACATCCAAAAGTATTAATGATTATGGAACCAACCTAGGTGTACCTCAACAGATGGATGGATTACAAAATTATGTGATATACACACAATGGAATTCTACTCAGCAATGAAGAACAAAATTATGTCATTTGTAGAAAAATGGACGGACCTGGAGAACATTATGTTAAGTGAGATTAGCCAGTCACAGAAAGTGAAGGGCCATATGTTTTGTTTTGTTTTGTTTTGC